>PNEQ01012766.1:0-39750 GCA_003012365.1 Medauroidea extradentata
TTGCTGCGCACACTCCACTCTACAGCGTGTCAGCAGGTGGTGTGCGGCGGGGTTGCCTAAGCTGAGTTTTCATTGCGCTCCCCTACGAAGACGGTACATTTCCGCCTACGGGTTTATAGTTAAAAAGTGCTTGTTTTGGCTCGTACTACCTGCCCTCAAGCGTTGTATCATGAATTAATATACACCCTGTATATATATAAATTTAAGAGTGCTCTATAAAATGTAAGGTAAGGCAAGTGCGTTTTACGTTTCGTTTACAGCGATATCTTTAGAGACAGTAAGACGCAACTTGACGTAATGACAGGGAATGGGAAAGAACTAGCCATGGTCTATGTTAGGGAACTATCCCATAGCATTCACCTGGAGAAATTTTGGGAAACCGTTGCGAACAAAATTCGAAATTGCCGGAGTCGGGTATCAATCCTGCGTTCTCTTGTCCGTCCAACGTATTATTTTTGCACCACCTCACTGGTTTCAGAAGTTATATGAATTTTAAAGTTAATATTTACCGCATCTTTATAAACATAATTTACTTTCATAACCAGTTTAGGATAGTTGTAGTTATTTTTTGAAAGGGCTTAGCAAGTACTTTCAAAATAATGGCCAGCAACTAAGACTCAACTTTACACCATGCGAGATTAACAGAACGTGAGTAAGTTTAAAATACCGCTTTCTTAAAGACACGATGAGTTCCACTACTGTTCCTGTGAGTTTTGATTAATATACACTAGTAAAACTCGGATTTTCTATATTTTGCTGCTGCACAGAAAGGCTTTAGTCATACCGAGAATCGCCGAACAGTTTACGAAAATAACCGACGGGCGATTTATTTTAAATAAATTAATCTGTGTCCGCAGAACAAATTGTAGCGATAATTAATGTTCCTAGGACGAAAATACAAAAATAAATTCTGATAAAAATCTAGATCTTTCCTATACAACATAATACAGTAAACAAGCCTTTCCTAAGCTGTGTCTAATGTGCGTGGAAAACAAAATAACTTTTTATACGCAACTCTGTTTCATTGAAGCTGTTTTTTTTGTTACAGGGCTGCATGATCTATAAAAATTTAGTGTGTGCTAGAGCATCTATTTAGTGTGCCTCTAAATGTTTGGTTTACTTGTGCTCCTTGCGGATAAAATGTTAACATAGGTTCACCACAGAGTACAAGCTAAATATTATATCAGTCATTTTACAACGTTTAGAAATATTTTGGTACAAGTTTACGTAATTAATATTTTTGTTCAGACTAGAGAATTTAAATGATCATGTTCTTAGAAATATTATTATGTATGATAACAACAGTACACCGGCGCAAAAATTATATAATTAAAAAGTTGATAGTTTTCATTTAGTACGAAACTTTAAACAAACTGTAAATCTTTTCCAGGTACATACTTTGCTTGGCCCATTTATATGTTGCAAATAAAAATTCCTATACTGTAATCAAAGTAGCCTGTAATTTTTACTTCAGATTTTCGGCTATTGTTAAAATGTTTGTGGTATTCAAGACATACGATTGCAAGTGTTGCTACTTGCACACATTTTAATATATACCACTACCATAATTAAACGGAAGGTACCAATTAAGAACATTTAAATAGGCTAGTTCGCAAGTAAAACTGAATTAATTTTTTTTATGAAATTAATTTTTAGTAAAAATTGTCGTACCTTTGGAATTAATCGAATCTCTACGTTAGTATTTAGATCAACGTGTAATGCAATGTCAACTATAATTTCTTCTCTTTTCATACAAATGTATTTATAACACCGTTTTCATAACGAAGCGGGATAGGTTGAGTTACCTCACCAAAATATTGCACTTGACATTTAACCTTGCTTAATTTAAGAAAATTGAGATTAACTGCTCGGCAAATCGCAGAACATGTTTAATCAAGATTAAGTTTCCTCTAATCGGTATGAAATATTTTAAACTTTTTCGATGAAACGGACCCTAAATGAAAACCAAGTGTAATGACGTGGAGTAATCTCGCAAGCTTGGGTATGTATATATATCTACTGAGTTAGTTCCCCGGTAGAACGCACGCAGTGAGCCCCACTGACTTGATGCAGCCTATCTAGCTGGGGTAATACACCTTCCATCTCCCCTCCACTTCACGAGGCTACACCGCTCTGCTACTTGCTACAAGCGGCGGCAATTTGCGAACGAGAAACGCAATGCACGTGGTTCCCCGGAACCACTGTAGCAGGAGCCCTCTCGTCGCTTCTCTTCCCAACCACTTTCATCTCTCCTACAACGTTCCATGCTTGCTCGGGTGCCGCCGAAATTATTCCGTGCCACTAGCTAACAATAACCACCCTCCCCTTACGAGACGAACACTGAACAAGGAAAGAACACTTGTTGGTTAAATCACTCAGAACCTGGAGTGTGAGCCCTCGGGGAGAAGAAGGAAGGTGCAAATGGAATATGAGTGGAGATGAGATAGAGAAATAGGAGGGGGGGAAGGGCATACGTATTTCGAGACAAGCGGCATTACCCAGGCATAGAGGAAAATGGAGAATGTACATATAAGTCTCAAAGAACATGCTGGCAATTGGTTACCGTGTCACGCAGTCATAGGGTTAGACAGGACGGCGTTTCTTGTGTGCTGGTATCTTGCAAAGACTCTAATTTTACTACAGCAATGTATTCTGCACTTTCTTCGTTTGACAAGGGACAATTTCCGTATGTATTTGCGCAGCTGTCAGTAAATGGTCGACTTGATGCTGGCGGTTATGGTATTAACTTTGTTCTGGGGTAATGTAAGGTCCTGCTCCTTAAGGGTGTTCAAGAGCGATAAAATAATAATTTTATATTTTTATGAAATATCGTTAGATTTCTATACGATACTTGTGCGTGTAGTTTCATCTTGCAAAACAGTTTTAGCTCTCATAGTTTTCTCGTAACGGTACGTCAAAGTCAGAATTTGTTCGTTACGCTGCCATGCAAATAGTGAAAACCAATAAATCTACATAAACGAAATAATTCACTGTGAATGAACATCCCATTAGCTATACAATAGAGCATTTAAAAACCTACACTGCGATATTTAACTTTTTTTTTTTGAAAAATAACAAAAGTACAAAAACAAATTTACAAAATTCAACATTGAATTTTGGAGCCATAGTTGTACTACCAAATTTTCTCTTCGACAAGCATAGAATCTGTTCTTGGTATATTGTTTGACATAAACAACAATGAAATCTTTCATTAATTTGTCATGCAGAATCATTGCAAGGGAATTACACGTTAACTTTCAAGACGTCTCTTGCAACGATTCTGCTTGACAAATTAATGAAAGATTCCATTATTATTCGTGTCAAGCAGATTACCAAGAATGTATTCTATACTTTGAGTGAGAGAAAATTTTGATAATACAATTTGAATAAATGTTTTAACTAAAAACTGAAAATAAAATAAAATTGTCTAACACTCTCCCTTAAGTTTATTCCTTAATACCATGGGCACACATTTATGCTGTTTTTGCATGTTTAATTTTTTAAATACTGTAAAAAAGCAGATATTGCGAAACCGTTACATAGGTTTGAGGAAATTTGTTGTACTATGCAGTCTAATTATTTTCAAAACATAACTTTCTTAATTTTAAATAATTTTAGACTTAATTATTAGAGCCACGATTTTATGGCGAAAAGATTTTTGCAACATTTGGTTTCGATGCGTCATGTGCACACCTGCAGCTCTGCTGCATCGTCTGTGATTGGATGATTTTACTCTCACTTGCCTTGGCAAATTATAGACGTAGATACTCACAATAATCTTATTCTGATTGGTGCAGTCAAATGAGAAACGTTTCTGAACAAAGACACGCTGCCAATATCCTTGAAACAGAACTGCCGATGTGTACGTGAGTCACTAAAACAAAGTGGGGCAAAAATCTTTTCGCGACAAAATCGTGGCCTTATTAATTATATATTTTTTAATTCAATAATCACCAAAATTTATAAGAGATAATTTTTTACATGCTACATAGTACAAACCTTTTCCATAATTTCTTTGTAACGGTTATGCGATATTAGCTTTCATCCAGGATTTAAAAAGTAAACCTTACTAAAGTAGCATAAGTAGGACCCGTGGCCTTAAGAGGCCTCCCTTAAAAGGTTGCATTTGTGTGTATGGGGGAGGGGGAAATGAAATATTTGAGTAGATAAGGGTGACCGCTGACTGACGTATGTAATGCATTATCGCCTCTTCTCGCAACCCTCTCAACTGGCGTTCAGTGCTTAACTGTTATCATTTTTCCTATGAAACTATAAGCTGTGACACAATTATTTATTTTTTAGTTGTTGGCAGCATAGTTAAATGTCCAACCCTCGTTTCTAACGTTGTGTTTCTGGAATACGGACGCTATTTTTCCAAATACGGCAACCTGGAAAAGCCATGTTTGGCTATTTGTGGGGCCTGAAAATGGTGTTTCTAATAATCGTGCCGAATTTTTAAAATCATAGAGACATAGTTTGAAGTGTGTATTATTTTCGTAGATAACCAAATATAATGCGCCCTTAAAGGTTTTATCAAGTAAAGAATAGTCGTAACTCAGTGCAACACATTTGGAGAGCGAGTAGGGAGACTTCTTAAGGGCGCCGCCTAACACGTGCTTAAAATACGTTTCAGCGGGTTCATATAAATGTTTTATTTACGTAGCTATGCCATATGCGTCCATTGTTTCAAGGTACAAGAAGGAAGTAGACATCGGGTATGTTCGGAATATGATTGATAAATATCGTTCTCATTTAAATAGTAATTAAAAGCCCTCCATCATAGCTAAAACCTGCCTTTTCAGATTGCGGTACTTCAAAATGTACTAACTAGGTGTACGTGAAACCGAATTAATATATTTTTTTTTTAATTTATTTTTTTAAGTAATTTTTACTTGAACAAATAGTGGCCATTTTGTAGCTAAATACATTTACTTCCACTCTAAATGATTTTAATCGTATTTTTTGAAAAGTTTTTGCTTTAGGTAATAAGCAAAAACAGTCAAATCGTTACATTGGCATGCGCTTGCATATGCCCTTCCCCATCCCCATCTTTCTCTATCTCTTCTCCACTCATTTTCCATTTGCATCTTCCGTCTCTCCGCGGGCTCACACTCCAGGTTCTGAGTGATTTAACCAACAAGTGTTCTTTCCTTGTTCAGTGTTCGTCTCGTGAGGGGAAATTGGCGCGGAATAATTTCGGCGGCACCCGAGCAAGCATGGAACGTTGTAGGAGAGATGAAAGTGGTTGGGAAGAGAAGCGACGTGAGGGCTCCTGGGTGACACACGTAAAAGCATTTAGCACTGTTTACATATGAAGAACTTTACATGTAAGTAGACCCATTTCAGTTCATTTGCTAATCTTAAGAGTGAGCATCAGACAATTATATAATTATATTGTATTTTCATTTCAGTTTTTGAGCAGTAACACATAATCAAATTGTACTATCAATATTTTCTCTTCGATAAAGCAGAGGATCTTGGTAAAGTACTTGACATAAATAATAATAGAATCCTTTATTAATTTGTCATGCATAATTATTTCAAGTGAATTATAGGTTATATATAAGAAATATCTTGCAACGATTCTGCGTGACAAATAAATGAAAGTTACCACTATTATTCATGTCAAGCAGTTTATATCCTATGCTTTATCAAAGATACAATTTTGCTAAAACAATTTGAATGAATAATTTGGCTAAAACCTGGAAATACGATACAATTCTGTAACAGTCCCCCTTAAGCCATTTCTCACGAAAAAAAAATTGGTAAAATACAGTATTTTTCATTCCTTTTTGGGTATTATCACCTGGTGCAGAATCTTGGGGATGTGCTGTACATTTCTTCTTTATCTTAAACTTTACGCGATGATAAAAGGGATCGCCAATGTATGCTCTTAAAGGCGAGCTACAAGCAAGCAGACTGTACGCTAGTTCAGTGACCTGCGCCTAGAGTCTGTCAGGAAAGATGCGAGTACCTGTGTCGTACATAGCGCGGCCGTACATTTAGTCCGGATGGGAAAATTTCGTCCACCCGTACTGATACACTATGCAAGACTAGAATTTGATTAATTCTTCTATACAGGTTAGGAATATATTCGATGATATTACGGACGAGTTTGACGAGGGAAATTTCCTCTCCTTGCTGTTTCGGTATCAGAATAGGGACGAAATCTGGGGCTCAAGAGTCCGCCTACCCAACTTTGAAGGCTCAAAAGCGACGGAGCTGTAAGTGTGACCTTGAAGCACGCATCAATTGCTGCTTCACAACTACGAGCCAATCGCTGAACTAGCGTGCTAGGTTCCCGTAGATCCATTTTTGCCATGGGACTTAAGGCACATGAATATTAGTGACCCAAAAATATTTTACATATAAGAGATTATTACTAATGTAATGTGTAAGTGATGGACGGTGTTTGGTACGGTTATAAAATAAGGAATTTTTTGGAGTAGATAGCCCTTAATTCTTGTGTGTTAATATGCTGAATATTTCCTAAATTTTCTTCCCTATGAAGCTGTGTGGAATCGAAATAGACATTGATTTTAAAAAATTAGTGTTGTCAATATGGGTTATAAATGCAGTTGTTTGTGGGTTTCTGCGAGAAAGTTGTTTGGTAAAATGGGTGACCAAAGTGCAGAAAGTACTTAAGCATCTGTGAAGATGTCCCCCCGAAAGAGAATCTCCAAGCAATATTTAACGTTTTATACTCTACTTATCTATTTTATGTCACTCAGACGACAGATTCGTTAACGACGAGAAAGCATACTGCCAGGTGGTTATTTCTTAATTTTAATTTTTTTATAGAAATTTGCTACCATTTGCCACCTGATGAAGATATTTACATTTCTGAGCCTGGAAAACAGCTGTAGATAACACAGTCAAGAAGCCGCAAAAGTGGCACTTAACAGTTTGGAATAGCGAAGAGATTGATTACTACGGGATACAATTGGTACAAGGATTTGTTTCATAGTTCTAAGATTTCCTAAGCCGATAAGAGATTCCTATAATGAATTTGGCAGAGAGTGAAGTTGATGCAACTATTAAATTAAAACAAACTAATAGTATTTCGCAATTCTATAACTATTCTGTGTTTTTGATTATAAATGAACAGTTCATCGCATTTTATGCCCTTCCTCACAAATTACGTAAAATAAATTAGTTATGTATTTGGACGAATAACTAAATTGGCGCTGTACTATAAGGCCTACGATATGTTCAAATAAGTTTTGCTAGAACCACACTAACATATTGCTAAAATGCTATTTTAAACATTGTTGCAATCACGTGTTTTGTGATCTCCTGCATTTTATTAAATACACGTGGAAACAGAAATACATGAAAATAAATTTGCCACACGGTACACAACAAACATATTATAATATTCAATCAGTAAAGCATTCTCACCGCGTGCATTATCGCTTCTAAGCCGGAAGAGCTCAACTGGCGTCTGCCTGACACTTGAGAACTTTTCCTAATATAACAGATTTTTAGTTTTTTAAGTACCTTCTTCCAAAAATATTCATCTTAAATAATCGTCCTTAGATTGTATTTTTGTACTGCGCCTTCTTTAAGTTGCGATCTGTAGTTTAATAGTTCATGAAAATCATTAACGTCTTTCGAAAACTATGTGTGGTGACAATGCGTGACAACGATAGATAGAGGGAGAAGGCAATAAGAAGAGAGGTATAAAGACAGAAAGCGAATTGTTGAAAGAAACATTTTAACTTCAAAAACTTTAAAGCGCAATGAGATAATGACTTATATCCAGTAGTAAAGTTTAGTAATTCACTCAGCGATGACTACACCATAAAACACGGTGACCTATTTATAAAAAGTTTGTTGGTGAAACCAATTGGTTCTGCACGACTTTGTAGAAGAATGTCTATACTTATTGCATCAAGCCTGTAAGAAAGAACTGTATGTTATTACAATGACTGAGAGTAGATAATTTTACTCCAAACACCATACTGTCATGCTGCAGAAATAATTCGCTCCAAACAATTATATATTTTTGGTTTAATAAACGGTCGATTTGTATAATATTTATACGTAACTCTGATTGTGAAGCCTCCAACCTTCAACCCTCTCACATCAATGCACCGAAAAAATGTGTGACGTAGCTCAGTGGTGTAACTTGCTCTAGAGAGTAACCAGATTCGATTCCCGGCCAAGTCATCCTGATTTCGGTTTTCGATGTTTCTCGAATTAAAATAAGCGAATGCAGGTATGGTAAATTAAAAATAAATTTGTCACTCTGTCTCAAATTCTGGTTTGTCTTAGCCATTGGTGTCAGCGGGATAAGTCGTACTGCATACTTATTTATACATATAGAGTGTGCACAAAGAACGTGGATAGTAGCAGCCATAGTTCTCTTTACATTAGAACAGAAATCATACATATTTGCTCTCACTTATATAAAGATTGTGGCACCAGCGGAACGTGACGGTATAATAATGTTTTGTTTAGGTTTATGTGACTATAAGGACACATTATACTGCAGGCACTCAGTAACTACAAATTGCTAAGTCTCTTAAAGAGAGCGTAAACACTGTGAAACAATATAACAAAAATTTTTCAAGATTAACAAATTATATTGGCTGAGATAAAACAAAACCACAAAAAAAAACTCATTAAAATCCTCGGCGTGAAAAAAAAAGTGTTACCAGTAAAAATGTTTGTCTCACGAGGTTTTTTCCATTACATTATATTCAATTCTGTAGTGAAAATGAGAAATTTTTCAGAAAGTACATTTGTCTCATTAAATCCTGACAGCTCAATTGCTAAGAAGGTAGACATTTATGTCTTAGATTGGCAATGTATTCACGAAAGTAAATCTTAATACTTACTCAAACGTACCTCCGCCGTTGCTTGATAGTATAGTTGGTAAAACCCAAGCATCAGGTTTTGAATATCCTTACTGTACATATTAAACTGGTATGTATCTTTCGTTACGTTTTTCCTAATTATTTAACTTGTCATTGACTTACCTGTTATATTTGTCAGATTATTTTTCCGTCAGTGCAATTGTATTCGCTTAAATTACGCCTTAGTGTATTTAACATTAAATTAATTTTAATTTGTGGATAGTTTTTAGCGTCACATTAAGAAATTGTTACATGCACTGTAAATTATTCTTTGGAAATACTTATTTCAAAGAATTTTTTGTTTCAATGTTGGTAAAATAATATAACATATTTAAAATCAATATTCTGCCAAATAAGAACACAAAAATTTCCCGAATTATGAGCAAAAGCTACCACCAGTTGAATTTGCGACCACACTGTTATTTACCGAACAGTTTTTTTGTGTGTGTGTGTGTATATATGTATGTATGTATGTATGATATATATATATATATATATATATATATATATATATATACACACACATACACAGAAATGTTGGTTTATATGCACATACAATATTACTTATAAACATTCATAGAATCGCGTAGAAAAATTCTCTGGACTCCGTATTGCTACAAAGTATAACTTAAAAAATACGTCAACGACATTCATGAACCAGTCCATGGATCACGACGAGGGACGTGGTTCCACCTCTGTCCATGTGTCTGCGCTACGTCTAGGGGCAGCCACCCTGGCTGAGGCGTCGCCCACGGGCTGGGTAGACTGGTTAGGAGTAATGCTAGGAGGTGTCGCGAGGGTAGTGTTCTGAGGTTGGAAAGGGGTAAGGGTGTGTGGGCGGCTGGGGAAGACAGAGCCAGTCAATTACCCGCCTATCCCCTGAGCCGGCAAGCGGGCGAGCGTCGTGTGTGTCGGTAATAGTAGCTGCTGGCTTAGCGCGCAGGTGTGGGAGGGCTAGTGCTGGGGGGTGAGTAGGGAGCCGACCATTAGCGACAGGAGTCGTGCAGGCACCCCTGCAGCGCACACACTGCCGCTATACTGCACCCCCCGGTGAGACGTCGACCATAACCTCTGATTAGCGACTATATACAGGCCTGCACTATACAGCATGTTCTGTGCAGACCTTTCTCCTACTTCCATAGTCGCCACGACAGTTTAGATGATTGAAGGCAGAAGAAATCACGTAGGCGCGATGGAAGCGACACGACCATTGTGAAACTAACAGTGAAAGATTTCTGCCAATCAGCACAAAAGTTTCTTTGACGTCAGCGCGCCAAAAAATTACGGACGCGACGCGAATTCCGAAGAGAGATTATATTGACTTTATTCAAGTCAGAATCTAATTTTGCGCCCAAAAGTTGGTGAAACTGGTGAATTGGTAGTAAATTCCGTTTTTTAAAAAGTGATTTTTTTATTTAAAACAAGCAAATCTTAACTCATTAGCGAGCGTGTAATCTCGTGTGTTTATTACCACATTTAGACATGACAATGAGTCATTAAAAACTAATATATATATATATATATATATATATATATATATATATATATATACATACACACTTTAATTGTTTGTGATGCGGCAGCCAATCTAGTGTTTTCAATTACGAAAATTTTTAGTGTCGCAACGCGCCCATCGTGTTGATTCTGTCGCGCTTGTATAATATAAGGTAACGCAAGGTTGAGATCACAATAAATGCACACTTTTGCCTTTATGGAACGACTACACAAGCTCCGGACTAATTCCGATCGTATTCTCTTCTGTTTTAAAGTAATCAAATTCATATATTTAGTTTCAAATGGCATCTTCTCTGCTGCTCTCCTATTGGATTCTCTGCGGGACGAGCTGGTTTGTGTTACGTTTTACAGTAGTGTGAATAAAGAAACTTTTATGTTTAAGATTTTGATTTCGTTTTTAGTACAAAAAAAAGTCAGTTATGTTACTATAATAATTGTAATATCACGAATGTAGGAAATACATTTAATATGAATAAATATAGCAAACTTCATGTTCAGAGATTTAAAGTGGTCAAAATCCAACTTCCAACTTAAATTAAACATGTTTGTAGCCAAGGTGATTTTCTTTTAGAATTTCAATACTTGGGTTAGTTATTATTGGGGAACATTTGCAAATTTTTTTAAAGAATGTACCGTTCGAATCCGTACATACTAAACGACGTTCAAATGACTGTTTCTATATAAATTTAATAGTTTTGAGTACATATTTACCGTGAGTGGTAAACCGGATTGTATAACATTCATTTTATTTATTTTCATTTTAAATTGCAATAAATAAATAAATAAGCTCACCTTGAAAATTCACCTACACAGTTGTTTGTTATACCGAAACTTTTTTTTAATATTGTGGCTGCCTTAATTTTTTAAAACGGAACTTGCCTTTCATTGTGCTAAATACATAACCTTTGAAAATAGGACTACTTACTTCACTTGTGAATTTTTGCATATAGTACATAATAATGACTAAATTTTTATATAATGCTCATAGAACTTGACGTACCAAATTATCAGTTCTGAAATTTTTGTGCATTTCAATCGAGGTTGATTTTAGTAGGTTTTGCTAGTTTCATAAGTAAATAGCGTTCTTAGAATTTTAAGAGTTGTATGCTGTTAGCTTGTTTCAGATAAGGTCTCTGTACAACTGGAAATAATAATTCCCACCTCTTATAATTTTAGCTAAAATTTACGTCCTATAATTAATAAGTTTTTTTTTTCATGTGGAATCTCCAAGACAGCTTGTTTCAAATTTAATGGCAAAGGACTTGACTAATGTAATAAAAAAAAATGCCTGGTTCCATCATTAAAAACTATTTCAGGACAGGCCATATAAAAATTTTAAACACGCGTTCTTTATGGAGAAAAATGGAAAATAAAATTATGAGACCGAGCTAAGGTAGTCTTACAGCCACCTTAGCTCGATGCTCTACTTTAACAAGTTTTACTGATAGCCGCATTAAATGTGTTAATAACACAAAGGTATGAATAAGCAAGTGACACACAAGAAAGTAATTTAAAATGAAACTGAAACATTATTTTAAAACTTAACATTTTTGTAGATATATAATTAATCATGGCTGCTAACGTTTGGAATTTTTAAACAGCTCTGTTTAATCTGTATGTGGATGCAGAAATAGAAACGAATTATAATTTATTTTCAGTACTGGAGTAACAATGCTCGCCGATAAGAATATTCATACAGAAAGACACATAAAATGGTAATTAATAGAAGAAAATCTAATAATTACTTGAATACCTGGTTCAAAATAAACCACAACGCAAACCGCACATAAGCTAAGGCCTCTCTTTATGTTTAGGAGTGGATTCGAAAATATTTTTAACGCAAATTAATACATATATCAAAAATTCTATCTGGCAGTTTTAATACTTATATATCATAGTTTGTATCTGAATTTTTTGTTGCACTACACCAAACAGATTTTTTAGTTTTTTGCCCCTGTAACAGCACATATTTTGTTGTCAAAATATGCCAAAATGAAACAAAATATATTTTTTTTTGCTAGCAAACGGTACATAAAAAAACGTTCTGGTAAAGTTGTGTATCTTATGACTGTTCAGTCCTAATTTTTTCAAAGCATTTGGTTAAAAAATATACACGATATTTGCAATTGTTTGAAATAAATGAAAGACCGTGGCCTTAAAGAATAATGTTTATGTATAAAAGTGAACACTAACTGACTGGCTGACAGACATATCAAACTGCAGCCCAAGCCACTGAACCCAGAACCGTGAAAATTTTTATGAGATTTCCCTTCAGGTCGTAGGCGAGCACTAAGAAGGGATTTTTTGAAATTTGACCTCTAAGAGGGCTAAAGGAGGTGAAATGTGTTTCTGAACAAACTTCGCTAGAGCTCAAACCTAACGGCCTATTATCGTGATTATTATTTAATATCACACACTTAAAAATACATAGTAACCAATGTAAGAAATTTTTTCGAAATTAAATACTTAAGGAGGTGAAAGGACCATAAATATATTTCTAATTAACTATCGATATCTACCGAATCTTTCGGGATAGAGAGTTGGTATTAATTTCAAAATGTTGCTTACATAAATACCCAAAAAGTAGTTTAGGGATATTTGAAATTCGACCCCCCAAGTAGTAAAAAAAGGAAAATTTTTTTTTATGAATAATCTATATCACTAAAACCCAATTGACTATCGTTGTGATTTTTACTTCGATTGGTTAGGTTTACAAATGTCTATGACACTACTCCAATACGTTACGAAATACTTTAGTTAAGGGAATGAAAATATGTGAAATGTGTTATCGATTATTCCTCCATATCTATCGAATCAATCGAGATATCGAAGTGGTCTTTGTTTTGATTGATGCTTTTGTATATGTGTCCCAAATTCCACTACAATATATTTTCTGAACTCGGCCCCAAACAGGTTAAAAAAAGAGCAAATAATGTTTTAGATTTATATGTATATATATTTATGTATGTATATATCGACCCCATTGATTTTTATATAGCGACGTGATTTTTTATTTAAGATTAATGCTTACTCAAATACCTGAATGTAATGCATTTTCAACTGATCGTCGATATATCTTGAACCCAGCGGGATATTGCTAATGTATGTAATCAATTGTAATTTTCTAGGTTATTTGCGCACGCATTGAAAAAAAAAATTACTCAGTAATTATAACTTCATGTTATGAAATTAGTCTTAAAATTCTATTCACGTGTTACCTGATACATTACGTATTTCCACTGTATTTATAATTGAAAGTACTCGTACCTTTGCTATCGTTTTAAGAGGTCTATAAGTTCAAGTTACTCGATCATGCATTGTACTCAGACGAATTTGCCACAATGTAATTAGTGTTCAGTTTCTTTTTTTTTTTTTGTGTAATTTGCTGATTAGCCATCAATATTTAGAGAATATCCTATATACCTCCTACCTGAGTTACAATGACAAGTAACCCCAATTGCAGAAAGCTTGTCTAAACCAGGTTTTTCAAAGGTGGTATATCCCGTTGTGTGATTAGAAAATGTAAAAATTTTATACGTTATTTTCCACAAAAATTTCCGCTTTATGCGATTATCACAACTTTGATAAATACGTAATCATAATACGGAATAGATTTTGCGTGATTTACGTGTTCATTTTCAGATTCTATTCAGTAAATTATTCAGCAGCATAGGTATGGAAAATGAGTATTTATGTTATCTACACTACGTACTGCAGAAATAATTATGTTTCTGTTCTTATTGTAAGTTAATTAACAGAGAAGTCATGTTTTGATATTTACTACTATTTGATTTGTCTTTTACATTGTTTTAGTGCCGTCGCGCAAATGCAGTAAACTAGGGCTGCACTACTAGCAAAACCCTAATTGTTTATAATGTGTATTCAAATGAATATTGAAATTTGACATCCATACATTTATTCTAACATTTCTATGATCACTGAATGATGCTGCAAAGAAGTTTTTCAATTACGGCTTGTGTTGTTTGTATTTGCATTTTGTGTTAGTAATATCGAAATAATAGTCTGAATATATTACATTGTTTTAAAACGTAGCAAATTCTAAAATAAATTTAAATAACTTAATGTAATATGCTGATATTATCATAACAAAGAAATTAGGAACCACAAAAAAAAAAAAGGAAAATTAACATGTTATCATAGGTAAAAAAGTAGCTTGTTAATAACAGCAAAATAAAACGATTTTGGAAAGTATATACCATACATAAGCGAAGAAAGGCATATTTATTCCTAAACTATTTCCGAATGGTGTGGATATTTTCAAATACGAAATCCCTTAAAGATCGTATGTGAACGAATTCCGAGGGATGGCAAATGAAGCTCTACCGTGCAGAAGCTACGGACTACTCAAGACAGTGGAATATCCACTGGTTAACGGAGAATGTCCATCACATTTCCCACAAGCGATAAACTGGCACCTGCCCTGCCTCTGCCAAACCTGCATAGCCGTGGTAGTCGGCATTTGGATTGACCAAAAATCGTCGCAGAACCCAAATAAACACAACAAAGTCCTGCCAAGGCTTCAAAGCCATAGACAGGGGCTCAGACGGTTGGAGTAATTATGTAACTGCCCGATGACTGTAACTGATGTCTGTTTTGAAATAAACATTCAAAGGACTGTATATTTGGGCATACCTATTTCAGGTTCTCCAGTTATCTTTTAAGATAATTTTACCTCTGTCCGAAAATAGTGAAAGTAAATATTAAATGCTGTTGCCAGGTTTCACACATGAAAATAATATTGCAGGGCATTAAAAAATATATAGGCTTGTATAACACACATTTATCTTTAATTATATAACAAACATATAACCTGTCGATAAGGCAATCTGTCCGTGAGATGACAACACGCAAGTTCGGTGACGTGAGCGTAGAGGCTAGGTCGAGGTGCATTACGCACGGTGGGTCACCCTTAACGATTCGGCACTTATAGACCTCGAAAATGGTGGTCTCCTTAAGCTTGATCAGAATGCTGATATCACACATGTTAGCACAACAATATTCTGGCGAACTCTGTGCATGGAACAAAGTGTTTCAGTGTTAAAATCTTGGACTTAGGCCCTATAGCTAGAAAATATCACACTGCCATCACAGCGTAATTCGACCTCATCACAACCTGACGTAGCAAAATAAGCAAAAAGCATGCTACAAAATAAGATATAACACGTAAAAATTTAAGTATATTGCGTAATTAGGTTGTAGTTGCAAAATACTCTATACGAAAACAGATACAAGACGAAGCGGTGAACTGTCAGCGCAGATCGATACAGCAGACTGTGAAACAAATAAACTGAGGGACGCATTACCATACAAAATAGCCATAACCTCGGGAGAAAAACAAGTAGACAGATGCACTCACCCTCCCAAAAAAAAAAAATATTTGAAATTTTTTTTAATTTACGAACTTTCGCTTTGTAACACTTTGACCTACGGATAAAAATATTAATATTTACGTTTGTGACTAGTACAGGTTTATATATATATATAAGCAAATTTATTTATTTCTTTTGACGTGTGTGCCCTGCTTCCAGAATGAGAGTCACGCTACGGCCCGCAGGTGACTGAAGTCCGACAGAAAAGTTCAAAGTCGCTCGACAAGCCACGGCGTTTCTCGTCAAAGCATGACTGACGTCTTTACGCAAGGAGTTTTGTACGTAACGCAATTATTGTCTATCGTCCTAGCAACACAAGCATAACAATGACGTGGAGGGCCACAACTGCTGCAGCGGCTAATGCGCTCGCCTACAGCAAGCTCAGTATGGGTTAGATTTCCATCTTGTTTGACAATACCATAATTGGACTACGGTTTTAAGGGTATATACTATTTTCCTCGCCCCTTTATTCCGGTACTTCTCCATATTCGCCTCGTATCACCGCTTACAAGCACTAAGGACTTAGCAGTTAATATTCGCCAAACACTCTTCTCTCACACTGACGTAAGATCAGCTCACAAGGCGAAATTGCGTATACTGTCATGCTCCATGAGCTGAAATTGTCGTCGTAACAAATGCATTTTCCAGCAAATTCTAAATTAGAACCAGCGAAATTATCACAAAAATAATAGTAACACGGGTTTGGTGCAGGTTGTAAATCAGTATTCACGTACCTTCACTGTGATTCAGGTTTCTTAACAAGTCTGAGTTCGATAACTGGTAGGGACATTCCTAGAGTTTCAAATATGAGAAATGTGCGCACGATGTATTTGACAAACTGATTTTTTTTTCGAGGATCTCTAGTTTCACCCGCTCGTACAATTCGGCATTGCTATATACCAAAGCCAACTTAATCTTAAACCGTTCTGAAGGCCATGTTGTTCAGAGCTACACAAAGCTATCGATAAAATGATTTGACTCGTTCATAGGTTTACAATGCGAAAATTTATCGCAATGTAAGCAACGCAGCAGACGGGCCCTCACGAATTTGAATTACCGTTTATAAACTATGTTTAAAGGTCGGTTTACGATAGAAACATGTACGCGATAACCGTAACAGTAATAACGTGTACGAGTGTATGAACGTAGACCTGTTGTTTACGATGGCCTTTTGTGTGTATGTAGTTTGAAAATAGCCGCTGTTGTCAGGTGTTCGTTTATTTGGTTCAGGTGTTTTAAGTGGGTCACTATATGTTTACGTTTCTGACTGATCTTACGTATTTGATGTAATTATATTTGTTACAGTAAATTTTCTGCATTATCCGCATTTGTCTTGTTATTTGCTCTTCTTCCTGTAGCCATAGTAACATATGTGATGACGTGTTTTGCTATATATTTTACAAACCTGTTTTGCCAAACTCCCTTGAAAATGTGCAAATAATTTATTTAGGCATTACTCATAAATTCGTATTGTATGGAAACTAATACAATAAAGGTGTTAATTTGAGTATTTCAGTAACTTCTTAACCTTGCCTGTAAATCAAGCAACTCAACCCTCTCCTGCCTTCAAACTGCACAAACGATTAATTTCATACCAGCACGCTAGCTGCTATGTAATTACTGTATTTATGTTTAATTAAAAATAATCTGATCAATAAATATGATGTGGTTTATCTGCGTGAGTATAATGTTAATATGCATCGTACAATTGTTTTAGTCCATAACTTACTTATGGTAAACATTTAAGAAGGTAAGATAGCAAAATATCACTTTGAAAATGTATAGCAATAGATCATTATTTCTTCACAGAAAGGCACAAATAAGTACAACCGCTTTTTGCTAACCTAGATGCGTGATTATGCTTATGCCCTACATTATTTAAAAAAATCATCACTATGTAAGAAAATTATTTTCCAACATATTGTTAGCCTATGGTTTTAAAACAATTCAACGAAAATTCCGCCGAATTTCCGATAGAAGGTATATAATTAATGCGTAAGAAAAATAATTTTACACCACATACATTAAAATACACGCAAACACTATTCTCTTAACTTTGTGAAAAATATGAAGAAGTATATGAGGGAGCAACAAGTTAACCTCAACATGAAAAAAAAAAAAAAAAAAAAAAAAAAAAAAAAATATATATATATATATATATATATATATATATATATATATATATATATATATATACACACACACTTAATACGCGTTTATCAAAATGTAAAGACGATTGCATTTTTCAAGAGGTATTTACGTATCGGTTACAAAACAGACGGCAGAAGTGGCGTTGGGCGGAAGTAATAACGTTTTTTTCACTGTGTTCCTAACCTTTACGTCTACATCATGAAACAAAATATGAACATTTCATACACGTCTATATGACAGCGCGGTGAGAAAGATCCGTGACCGAACGTATTTCTCGGGGAAATCCCTTTTATTACGTCGCTGTTCCACATCCAACTCGCCTCAGCTCATACATTCCTCGGGCCGGAGGGCATTTCTCACTAATCCAACCTAATGATCACCCCGGCCTTCTCTCATACACAATGAAACCCTGCCTGAAGGCGAGAACATGTAGTGATTTTTCAAGCATGTTCTTAGTATGTTTATTTCATGAAGGGATACAGATAAAAGCTGTACTTGAAGTTTTTTTTTACTGTGTTTAAAATATGTAAGCCAAGGTCCGAATGAGAGCATGAAAGCCAAAAATTTCCGTAGTTTGTCTTTAGTTAAAGATTTTTCTTGCAAACACTGCACTTAAACGCATTAAATCAGTCAAAACTAAAATTTTGTGAGTAAAATACAACATAACATATTAATTTTAGTAACAAATTTTCATAGGTTCAGTTGTGGTGCAATTCCAACACTGAGCAAACGTCCGTCGAGGCGATATTGAAAATTTGTTAACAGAAATAGTTACGGAAAAATGCGTTCTGAGTGACATACAGGATGGAACATATAAAATAATTCAGTTGTAATACACCAGTGTTGTTAGGCCATGCTAAGTGGAATGAACTGCCAAGAACTCTATTTTTGAGGGGTTTTAATCCCCCTTCCCACCGTGCTTATCTCACATAATAAACTTGAGGAACTGAGATAGTTGGACACACTCTTGGAAGCGAACATACACTGAATTTTCAACGATCAAAACTGAACAAGAAACAGTTCTACGTTAACAACTAGTAAATAAGTAGATGATCAGCTATGAGTGACTGAAATAAAATTACTGAAATAGTACATTTATATATGTAAGAGAGTTTAGTCAACAACATTATAAAATGCACATTAGCATATAGACAATTTAAAAAAAATTCATACTTGCTTCTTTTATTAGACTTGGGAATTCGGGTTCAATTAACTTTTTACTAGCTACAAAAATAATTCAGTAGGAGCTCTCGTATGAAGAATTCGACACTTCTGTACCTCGCAGAGCATCTGGCCGATTATCATGAGATTATTGTTTCCTGTCTAAGAATGGGAGGGAAGAAACACTATTAAGAGTGCATTTACAAAGGCCTTGAAAGTTCTAGGAACAAGACGGTAGTCTGAAAGCAGGTAATAATAGCACGCTGCCACAGACACGGTGTGGAAGTGCAGCCCTGCAGTGTTGTCGCGTAATCCCCTTCGGAGTACCGTTGCCCGAGACATACATGACGGCCAATCCTTGTCTACCGGTTTTCTTTTGAAACGTACACATTCCCGGCAGCATGGTAGCCGCTGATACTTGACGATAAGTCTTCGATCTCCGATGCCATGTGGCTCCGAGCCGCTAAATCAACGTTCACGGCGCAAGATATCCTGTGCAAACCATTACAGACATTGAAATCTGAGTAATATTAATATATTTGGTAAGATTTCGTCTTATATTGCCATTGACAGAAATTTTGATAAGTTTTATTTTTTTATGTGACCTTGAAAATGATGTTAAGTAGACGAATACTAACAAATTTTTACTGGAAACGAAAAACAAAAAAAAATGTCAATCTACAACACTTTTGTGTTGATGAGTTTGGAAACTGCGGGATGCATGCAGAGGCAACCACAAATGCAAAATATCTTCCGCCGCAAGTTTCGTAACAGGCCTTTCAAGAAGAATTTCGCACAGGTTAGAGACGATGTAGTTCAGGCGTCTGCCCACAGATAGGGCGCTCTCCGCGCGCAGGTATTCAATACAGCATCACGTAGCCGATGCAGGGGTGTTAGACGTACCAGGACCCTGGTACACGTACCAGTTTTCAGGGAGCTGTACCATGCACCAGGATACTTTCTTCCTGGTACGCGAAAGTACCAGGATTTCATAATTTTGCATTCTATTGTATTAAAATGCACCATTAAACTGTATTTTCAGGAGAATCTTTCTACACAAAAAGGTTTTCCGGCACGACACAACTTCTCCTGTATTATGACTATGAGTATGAATCTGCGCATATAGTTTTTCAGGAATCCAAGCTTTGCCAAGGGCGAGAACTGTTGCCTGTTGGGTGTTGGCAACACTTAGTTGCATTCTCTTTAACTGACTGACATCTGTGGTAAACGTGAACCTTTGATTTTCTGTAAACTTTGGACATTTTAGATATATTTTTTCTCTTAAAATACGTAAGACATGTTTTAGTACATCATATTTTTTTCATGCCTGTAAGCATTTACGGATTTATTTACCGTGTACCAGGTTTTCATATAAAGTACCAGCTTTCTTATGGTGTCAGTACCAGGATTTTGGTGTTACCATCTATAACATCCCTGAGCCGATGTAGCGTGTGTTGGAGCCAAGGCAGTGATAAAGACTGGCCGATGTTACGCGTGTTGGATTCCCTCCACTAATAAAGACTGGGTGAATTCGTCAGTCATTATTGGTCGGTTCGCAGCCAGCTAATACATTGCTTCGAGCGCGTAGGAAACGTTCAAACTAAACTCGTTATTAATCGAAAATCACAGAGAAAAAAGAGTAAAAAGTTTACAGTGTAATTACAGGTTGCCCTGCCAATGATGGTACCCGTTTATTTTCCTTACGTAAAGAATTTAATAAGGACAATTTTAAATTTCTATTTTTGTTGTATTTTCAGTAATAAATACGTTTAATTAATTGAACAACACTGCCAAAAAAAATATTTTTGTGTCTGCATAACTGCAGAGAAACTTATTAGAAGTCTGTTTTGCGCGGTAAAAACCACATTGATGTTCCTGTGACGTCACGATACTGTATATTTTAAAATATATGCAACACACACGCAAACTACAGCAATATGCAATCAAGTCGTAAAATTGTTTTTTAAAAGAATTAGTTTATTGCGGCAAACCCCAGTATGGCTTGACCTTCGAAGAGTATAAATGTCGACTGTAGTTCGTTTGCGCAGCAATAAAATGAAATTTACTCCATATAAAATCTTAGCTATAGCTGCATGGTTTGAGCTTCAAGAAGAAACCCAATACTGTGATATTAATGACAAAAATACAGTTGATGTATGTAACGATTATTTCTATATATTGTGTACAATGTGACACGGTTAGAATAAAATAAATACGTTCTTTTAAGTTAAAAGTTGCAGTCTCAATAGCTTGCAGTTTGCGACGAAATCTCTGCAGCTGTAGTGTTTTTGGCTGTTTCACCGACTGTCACGTTATCAGCGAACAAGCGTGTTCCAGGCACCCGTGATTGGCCGATAATTCAAGGGATAGGCTGGGTCTAGCGAAACTTGCCCTGCGATGGCTGCACATCTCTCAATGCCGTTCCCGAGAAACGTAAAAATTATTGAGAGAAAAAATTTACTTGTAATAAAAATAAATATCTGCTATACTATTTTCCCGACTCGCGCAAGCAGGACGTTCGATACGATAACCAGTCTGTGGCAGCTTTTGTTAAACGCATTCTAGCTATTAGCTTGATAGGAAATTTTTTTGTACGCAACTAAATTTATCATTCTTTGCCGGATCTGAAACAATAAATTAATTCGTAGTAAGTTATTAACACCCTGGAATTTTAAATAAAATTGACAACTCAGACCTATAACTAAAACGTCGCAATGTGTGAGCGTTACTAATACCTTGCTGGCTTGGTCTACGTTGTTAACGACCAAATCTACAACCACGCACACCTTAGCAACGGCCGAATTTCCCGAGCTAACTTTTACATAACTGGGTTTAATAAATTTTATCTTTTTTTTTTAAGTCGGTGAAAAATTCCAGTACACACGATAGTGCCTGGTGGACGGCGGATAGTAAAAACAAGGAAGGCTACGTCATAAATGTGTTAGCAAAAAAAAAAAAAAAACGTTTTTTTCAATATTCAAGGTGTTTGAAAATATGTCATTTTTAAAGTTGAATAATTTGAAAATTTCAATGTTCAGGGAGTTTGCTTTGCCTTGATGCATTTAGCGCCAAAAATAATGAGGAAGAATCAGGCAAATACTAACGACTTTTTCTATTATGTAAAAATACTAAACAATATCCTGTACTCTGTTCGTTAGAAAAAAAATTAGGGCAAAATAAAGTAAGAAGTTGTTAACAATATTGGACGTACGCGACAAACGATTTGGCTATTGGAGATATAGGAGATACCAGCGCACGAAATAAAGGTAAAACTCTAAAATTAATTTTTGTGCCCCATTAGATTATATTTTATGCCCCACTCGAAAAGATCTGCGACACAGTTATTTTGGCGGCAGGTAGAAGATGGAAAATATTTCAGACACGCATGGTCTAGATCAGCGATCGTACTATAGCTTCACCCTCGCTTCAGACACACAAAATTGGTAATGATGATATTAATAACTATACATTTGTTACAAATTCTTTTAATTTTGTGTAAATATAAAATCACTAATTAAGAACACATGTTTACAATTTGTGTGCTTT
The DNA here is from genome assembly GCA_003012365.1 of Medauroidea extradentata. Taxonomy (NCBI): domain Eukaryota; kingdom Metazoa; phylum Arthropoda; class Insecta; order Phasmatodea; family Phasmatidae; genus Medauroidea; species Medauroidea extradentata. Next base: position 22,625 of record PNEQ01012766.1, read on the forward strand.
TACTGACAGCCTGATTAATTAAAGTATTTTTTGGAGAACTACTTAGGTTTAGGGTATTGGCAATTATGATTTGATTACCTAAATTTAATAAAGTCCCATGAATTGTTCTGTATGTTTTCTATTTGTTCTGCAACTTCAACAATGAAAATAATTGAAACTAACTACAAAATTGCATTTTCACACAGGTTTCAGTGTATTCACCACTTAAATAAAATACATGACGTGTTCCTTTCTTTGTGGAAAATATAGTAAGCTTAGGTCGAAACCAAACGTTTATTTTTTTACTTGAGTATTTACGTACTTGTAACAAGTTTAATAGAAATGCATTACATGGAATTAAGTGTCCAGAAAATATGTTTTAAAATGACACTACAAACAACAGCACTGTTTGTTAAACTATGCCAACATGTTAAATTTTTTAAAGGACAAGGCATCAGTATTTTGTACAGGTACAAACTTAAATTAAGACAACAGTGGGACATAGCCAGGTAAATTACCATTTACAACAGCACAACGTGTCACGATGTTTAAAACAGTAGGCTAAAACAGGTCTTAAGACACTTCATATGTTACTCAACAAATACGTTATTTATTTTTTTATTTTCTGTGATTTTGCGTTTAATATTTGCAATAAAAGTGATAACAAAACATTTTGTTTTACAGCATGAAATCCAATGAGCTACGTCACACACGTAAGTTTCTTTAAAAATTACAGTCCAGTTAAATGCACAAAATATCTGGAGACCTATAGAAGCTCGTACAGTTGAAAAATTTGTTCTTTGCATGCCTACTTTCATCTACAAAAGTTTAATACTGTAATTACTATTTTTTCTTTTAACACAGAAAAAACGTCCATACATATTTCAGTTTTTTTTATGTATTGGAACCCAGAATAGCAAAAACTGCTTACAATCTACATATGGGAAATGTTATAACTTTTAAAAATTTGGACGTAAGCAATGTTTCCCCAAAACTTCTCATACATAATATGGAGAGCTAGATTAACGATTAACTTTTTTTCCTTTAGAATACATATTTTATGTATTAGGCCTACACATTACTTTAAAATCTTAGTTTATTGGCGATGTTTCACGACATTTCTTTTTACATACTGAATACTAGTGACAAAATTTACACCTCATTAACATTAACGTGTCAAAAATGTTGTGTTTCAAAATACAGTATATAAAAAATACGATCTTATAATAATTTTTCTTCTAAACATATATTTTTTGTTTGACTTTATAAATTTTTCTCAGTGATAACGTTACGTACGGATAAAACAATTGATTGAAAGATACGCGAAATTCGTGTTGAAAAAGTTAACATGTATTCTTGAAACATGCAAGGTTTTTAACAGGAATATTCTACATTTTGAAAAATGCAAAATTTGCGTCTCTCTTAATTTTGAAGACGAAGTGCCACGTAACATGCATTATTTCTGTACAAATATACCAAATTCTGCTACAGCCTGACAGTAAAAAAAAAAAATTATTTTTGTTATAAATTACAGCAGTTTGAAATATATACTTGTACAAAATGTACAATTTTCTTTTTACAAAATTTGCGTTACTAGGCAGTAAGAATTCTCTGTTCTTTTTGTAAAATACTTTGCATTGGAAAATCAGATTCATCAAGTCGCGATTAAGTCTCCTGTTAATCTTAACTTATTTACCTAAACAATAATTTCACAACAGGGACGCAACAATATAAGTGGACCGGGGGGAAAATTACTTGCCCCCCCCCCTCCTTTTTTATGAATCCTTAAACATAGGCAATGCTTAAGAGGGCGTGGTACATAATTCAATGCTAAATGCATTAATCTATAACTGTAGGTTTCTTAAAGCCAATTTGGCGAAAATTAAAAAATAGCAATTCTAGACAATAGTTTCAGTCAACGTTTTAAACAAAATTGTTTCGAGTGTTACGAACTTCTTAGGCACAATCTCTGACGCCGGAACCTCGTGCATTTAACTGCTGCGCAAGAGATCGCGTGTAATGAATTAGTAATTTTGGATAAATATTTACTCACAAAGTTGGCAAATACCATTATATAGGATTGTAATTGAGTATTTTATCCATATTGGCTTCGAAAAAAGCGTAGAAATCAATTGATGTTTTCAACGTTTATTTATCTACCACGCACTCAAACAGTGTAACTGCCACCATGCAATAATTTTATTTATTCTTTGTTTTAATACAACGTAATATGTAATTCAAAGTTATTTTATGAAAGCAAAACTCCATTATCCAAGCCAGCGATAATTTTCTGTGTTCTACCTGCCGCAAAAATGCCTGCGTGTCGCGGAACTCTTCGAGTGGGGCATAACATTTTTAGTGTTTTCTCTTTCTTTCGTCCGCTGGCACCCACCTCTATCTCCAATAACAAAAAAGTTTGTCTCTTATTACATTTTGCCCTCCATTTTCCTGTGGACGGTGTACAGGAAATTGTTTAAATAATTGGTAAACAATTAAATTACAAACGAAAGGAAAATTCACGGAGTAGGCTACCATCATTGGCAGGACATTCTATTATTATATTGCAAAAAATTTAAAAAAATTTTGAATGAATTGTTTTTGATAGACGACTTTAGTTTGAGCGTTCCTTGCGTGCTCGAAGAGTGTATTCGTCTGAGCCAGATGCGGACCGACCAAAAATGGCGGACGAGTATATCTAGTCTTTATAGGGCCCAATGGAGGTCATCATTGTTTACTTTACATAAGATGACTGTTCCAAAATCGGAAGAAAACGCTACGTTGGGTGGCAATAAAACGCACTTTAAGAGGATTGCCAAGAGGGGATACATGCTTATTTCTACATGGTGAAAAAGAAACTAAGGAAAACACTCTCAGAGTGATGGCAGAATAGACGGTAGGCCTAAATAGACATTTTTAATGCTTGAAATGTTGGGCTTATAACAAATTTTATCGAATTGGACTCGTCTGACAAGCCCGGGGGCAGGGAAAGAGCTAGCCTATAGGAGTAAGCATCTCAAAGTAAAAGAAAAATGGTAATAGTTTTAATCACAATTAATTCTAGCAGTACATCCAGTGAAAAAATAGAAAATTACTGTCAATTCTAAATTAACAATTGTAACTATTTATGCAGAAATAAAAGCGGCAATGGTGGACGACTACTGTCTTGAATAGACGGGGCTGTTCTAGAGATGCCTCTCTCTCATTGGCCAAACAACCAAGGGCTGGAAAAGAAGTGGCGAGGTTTTGGTGTGTGAGAGAGAATGCGGAAGAGAGATGCTGGGTGGAGGGACGTGTAAGTTATTCTTCTATATATCAAAGGGGTTTAAATTTTTTTAAGCGTTAATAAGTCAGGGCTGTTGGGCGCTGACGACTAAATGATAAATTACTAGGTGAGCTAATACTGAATAGCTACATGTAAGTGTATGTAATAAGTGTACGTAATGTCTGCATGCCCTAAACCCACAATTTCCAAAAGGAAAAAAAAACTCGTTTCTGACGGACGAGTGGAATAGTTGGCTAAATGGAAAGGTTACTCAAACAGGCAACGATTTTAAAATATTTTGAGAAAACCATGATCATGGCATACATCTAGTTCAGTTGTTAAGTGTACTGTTGGGCTTCATTATAATCAAAGACTTCCCTGTTTATAAAAAAACTTCAATAAGAAAAGTAAATTGTGACATTATTTGATTAAAGACGCATAAGTTAACGTGTTGTTGTAGATTTTTATTTAGGTGCTAGGACACAAAGATTTATATTAAAACTATTTTTTCTTACCAAGCTTATCTTTGTTTTGTTTCTTGTTTATGTTCGCTTTTGATTTAAACAGCATAGGAAATTTGACGACTAAGAGTGAGAGAAGGGCCAAAATGTGATAGCATGTTATTCTCAATAATTTACTAACCCCATAACATATAACTGTGCTCTAATGTATATAAGTTCGCGTACATAACAGACTGTACTATTTCTTCATATTCAGCCTCTAAGATGGTAAAAACATGGGGACGAAAAAAAGAAAATCAATAAAAGATTGATTGAATTTGCTAAATACGCCTTCCAGCAGTTGCATTCTGGATCTCCCCCTTCCTTGTCCCCTTGAGACAAGATCATTGACACGGCAGTTACATGCTGAGCTTGGAGTGTGGTTTAGGTGTATAAATGTAAGCCAGGCCTTTTACATAATACCATTATACTGTTATAGCTAGTCGCAGAAAAACAATCTGTGACTCACACATAAACTTGCCACATGCCGGCAGGAGATCTTATCTGCCTAGGTATCGTCTTTCTCGTATCTTCTCCGCTCGCCGTGTTTGCATTGTGTTACTAGTTCAATGAGCTGCCGCCTAGATCACGCTGTGTACGCCAGCAGCCGATAGTAGCGCTATCCTACGAGGAGTATATGAACCACCAAAAAACCCGCGCGTGAGAAATATTTTAGTTCCACGCGCTCTTAAGGCTAAATGTTGATGTGAGAATTATGATGTCAATTGCTTTTGAGTTTTACATAAGAAAAGCTTTTGTAATTGTGAGAGTTTACAGCCCAGTCCAACCAAGGCCGATAGAGTATGAACTCAATACCAAAGCATTACATGTCCTTGTAATAAATTACAAAGTATATGATTGTAAAGTTAAGTTATAGACTTGTATTTGTATTTTCAATAAGGAAAATAATTAATTTAAATGCTCATTGTACTTCATAAATCCCACTGAAGACATCTGCGCCACAACACCAAGCATTGCCTGACCTCGCCACCAATCACCGCACGCCGCCTCCGACTTCACGACTATTCTTCTCCATCCTCCGTCTTCTGCCGCTTCTGGACGTCTGAGCGCTCCCCCCTCCACCTTGGGGGCGCTCCACCTGCATCATCTTCACCCCACCCAGCAGCCCTCACACTGTCTCACCGCCACTGATTTTTTCCCACAAGGACCGTTGTTGTTGGAATGGGAGCACTTTCACGCATCCGCCAGATGTATTGTTTGCATTAAAGGCCGTATCGGCCACATGATATTTTGTACGGGGCTGGAAGGTGCTTCCGGCCCCCATAAAAAAAAAAAAAAAAAAAAAAAAACTTCATAAATAACACTGTACTTATTTATCAAGTAACTTTTGAATAAAGGACATTTACATGAAATTATCTTGAAAACAAAAATAAAATATTTGGAGGTGATAAGATTTAAACTACTCTACCCACGCTTAGATTCTACTCATCTTACCTTGGCGGAGTCTCAACATTGCCAACGAACCAAACTACCCCCAAAACTTTGTTATTAGACAATTCTTCAGTTGTGACAGTTTTGTTAACTTTGAAAATTTAAATTACTAGAACGGACAAACACAAATTTTACACCCAGCCAGACCTGGTAATCGAACCTAGAACCATTTGTATCTCAGCCCAACAAACTTTGGAACGGAGGGGGGGGGAAGGGGGGTATACCCTAAACCACTGTGACATCTGTACTGCTCAGTCTTTATTTATTTGTACACATTCATTGCACAGGTCAGTAATGAGCTTTTTCTTTTAAAACATGCAATTGATATAAACACTAACTTTATTCCAGAAATATGCTTTTCAGCGGTTGTGACCTCTGCAGAAGTAATTTTCGGAGAACCAATGATTTTGGTAGACTACTTATTTTTTGTAAGTTGTTTGGCAAGAAAAACCTTTGAACATTATATACTAATAATTTTATAAGGAAAATGTTTCAACATTTACAAAAGTTTGTGCAACTACAAAGAAGTGTCTTGTCATATTTTACAAACAAATTTACAGTGCACGAACTGTGAGTATATAGGTACAAATAATTCCTTTACGGTATGACAAAGTTTACCTTTGTAACTTTGTATGCTAATGGATTTGTAAAGAAAATATTTGTACTTTTACAATGATTTGTAAAAGTATTTTCGTAAATTTTACACTTTTATTAATTTTTTTTAGAGTGCCGTGCAGTTCCTTAAGGGCGCGGTCTACCGCAATTTTCATCGCCGTTATTTTATTTTGTATTCGTACCAGATATTTTTTTCTTATTTTAGACACAAAATGTGACTAAATTTGGCTGTTATGAAAATTTTTTACCTCTCATAGTTTTCCGGTTTGGCTTGTTAAAGCCATATTTTGCATGTTTCCGTTTTAACGACTACACTAAAACCAACTGATATACCAAACTCAAAAAAATCACAGTGGATAAATACATTGCGGGTTACAATGACATGCTCATAAAATTAAAGAATAAAAAATAATTTTATTAAAAAAAATGTTGAATTTTTTTAAATTTGGATTTTTAGTATAGTATTTTTTTAATTCAAATAATTTTTATTCTTTAATTTTATGAGCATGTCATTGTAGCCTGCAATGTATTTATCCACTGTGATTTTTCTTTAGTTTGGTATATTAGTTGATTTTAGTGTAGTAGTTAAAACGGAAACTTGCAAAATATGGCTTTAACAAGCCATTACGCGAAAACTATGAGAGATAAAAGAATTTGGTAAGAGCCGAATTTAGTCGCATTTTGTGTCTATAATAAGAAAAAAAAATATCTGGTACAAATAAAAATATAAAAATGGTGATGAAAATTGCGGTAGACCGCGCCTTTCCAATAGTGACATCACACTTCCACACATAATTTCATTCTGTGCCCAAGAAGACACTGCAAGACATTTTTTTTAATATTAAAGTTTACAGCTGCGACGATTCCTTCTAGACACATATCAAGGAAAAACAATAGGAAGCAACTGGCTAGTGGCTGTTCTATTAAATATTTTGTAAATATAAGTGTCAGCGCCCCAGGTACAAACGTGAAGACTTTTATTCCTGTTTTAGGGACAATATAATTGGCATTTTGTACATGTCCGAAGATCGAGTGCAACGTGTTTGCAAAATACAATCATTGGTTGTGCTCCGAAAGAAAACCGAGGTGGTGACCGGAAAGCAAAACAATTTGAAGACAAAAAGCTCTCAATGAAAAATTTCATGGAAACTTTAAAGGCAACCGAAACATATTAATGTCGAGGTAAAGTTACATATTGACTTTGTCAACTGATCTAAATATTTGTAAATTATGGAGAATGTATAACAATTCAGTAGTTGGTAATTTAAGAGTGTAACAGTCATTTTTCAGAGACTCTTTCGAAAATAATTGTAAAGTTGGGTTTGGCTCTCCACCTACAGATGCTTGTTCAACATGTATTAGGCTTCGCGAACAGTTGAACAGAGCGAAAGTCGTCAACAATAAAACAAAAATTATGGCGAAAGCATTATACGAGATGTCAAAGAAGCCAGATGGTAAAGTTCTCATGCACTCATACGACTGCGAACAAAATTTTGGTGCTACCAAAAGTATCTGACCAAGCAGCATACTATTCTTGTCAATCGTACTACTATATTATACAACGTGTCAGGGTTTTTCAAAAGATAGTCAACCAAAGAAAAATGCTTTCCTTTATGTTTGGAAAGAACATGAAGCAGCTTAAGGGTCAATTGAAATTGCCTTTGCAATTTATGATCGACTTTGTCATACAGAGTACAGTAAGAACCTTGAATAGGTACCACTGGTTTCAGATGGCTTTGGAGGCCAGAACAAAAATACTTCAATTGGTGCAATGATATCATACTGACTTACGTATGATGCTCCAACACACATTCACAGGATTCAGATAATATTTCCAGTAATAGGCCATTCATTTGGGCGTATTGAGAAAGTGTTAATGAAAACAGACACCATCGTACGCCCAGAAGATTATTGTGAAATACTTCAAGGCTGTATTACCGTCATTGAACAAGGTAAAGTCACAGGTGTATTTGACTGTAAATACAGCAAGAATATAATATTTAAACTCACAACGTAATGGCATTTTCAGTTTAATAAAGCTAAAAGGATCTTGATTGAGATATCTAAATCCAAGAGGGTTATTATAAGAGGCGAAGGACATAATAGAACTGATTTTGGCATGTATAAGGGCATACGCAACAAGGGAAAACATGCAGAGGAATTACTAAAGGGCCTCTAACAATGACAAATGTAAGGGTAAGTTGGGAAAAACTAACTGATGTCGAAAATTTACTGAAGAAACATTTCGGTGAAGACTGGCAAGACAATCCCGAGTTAATTTATTATAAAATACGTGTTGACTACTCCTAGTGAAGATTGTCTTGAAGAAAGTGGTTAATAATTGTGTGAGCTCCATGGAGATTTGACATAAGCTAGTGTTTAGACACCTGCAGAGACATGTGAACCATGCACTAATATCATTATGATAAAGGCTGCCAAGACAAAGCTATTTTTGTGTATTGCAGACAGTCATTAAGCACTTCAGTAACTGAATGGTTTGTGCGTAGTGTATTAGTGCCACTTAATGTGCTGCATCAGTGGCATTTAGGTTATCGGATATTATAATACTTTTATCTGGTAATTTAATGTTTCATTGTTTTGATTATTCCAAATAATTTTCTCTTTATTGAGCGGTTGTTCATAGCAGTACTCGTTATCAAGTATTATTATAGTTCACCGTGACTCATAGTACCCCGGTGAGATTTTTTTTTTTTTTTTTTTTTTCGTGTTACTTGAAATTTCTATCTTGGCTGCCGTATAGTCACCAGCAAAACTGGCCACATCCATTTATGTAAGAAACATAACTGGCTATGTCCAATACTCGGTTTCAAAACTAGCTATGTCCAAACAGTGCGTTTTGTGGGTCTTTGTGCTGGCTGTGGTACGTAAGGAAAATATATGTGCCAACCATGTACGCCAATCAATCACCTTGCAATAGGTTCTGATGTTTCTGCTTCACTGTCAGCACACTTCGTTCAACCTGCACATTGCTTGATGGATGATATGGAGGTGAAAATACCATCTTTATACCATTCCTTTCAATAAAGTTTACCAACTCCTCTGACCTGAAAGCTGTACACTTATCAAATACCACTACATATGGTAGGTTATGGCAATAGAAAAGTATCTTAATTCTTGCATCACAACCTTACCCGAAAAATTTGTTAGTCGGACATCTGGCTATTTGGTATGTGCATCCACCATTTTTTTTTTTTTTCATTTTTAGTATACCTACCCTTTTCTGCCCCTATACCCCATTTAAACACCTGCCCCTCCAAAAATTTGCATTTTTTTCGGGTGGCAAATTTGCTGATGCACGCACAACTCACCAAAGTTTTTTAGCTTTTCCCCTTAAATTTTTAGTTGCCTCGTTTTGCCACCTTACTCCGTTTTTCACACTGCTACCCCCAACCTAATTGGTGAAAACCTTGGCGGGCGCACGCACAACATACAAAAACTTTATTTGTTGAATGAATTTTTTTTCCTTTTCACTTCCTGTACCATTTTTTTCGTCCCCCAACCCCATTTTTCGCAGAATTGTCATCGCAATCCGATGTCTGGTATATAAGACGAACAAAACAAACTATAATTTATATTTATTCAACTGAAGGACCTCTTTGTACCCCCGACTAGTAACTCGATAATTAAGTGTTGGGGATAACCAAGCTGCAGGTTGAGTTCAGTCTGCAGTAGGCTAAGTAGCTATAGCTAAAAATATCTAACGTCTATCCCTGCTACTCTTAATTACTGCCCCGGAACACACACATATATATATATAGCCATTGAAAAATTTACGATGATGAGAGTGTTTTCAGATTGAATCATTAGTATACATGATATGATGATTAATTTATATTTAGCCTGACCATTAATGGCTGTGCCTTCAATACGTACCTTCAAAAGTTCATTAAATTAGAACAAAATATTCCGTCACTGGGCACATAGAGGTTGTATACCCACATGTAAAGATATAATTGCAGAAAGTTAACTTCCCTTTAAAATACTCTTCTATGGCTGAATTTGTTTTTAAGGTCGTCTGCTTTAAAATGTTAACGTTATCACCCCCCCCCTCCGTGGGTATTTTAGGGTTATTTTCTCAGTATAAAAACTGAGATAATGGCATTTTTCATATTTACGTAAGCTGCATTCTGAAGCAAAAAAAAAAAAAAAAATCTCGAAATCTAAACAGGTTATGTTGATTTCAGATTTAATGGTGTAAATGGAAACAAATATTACGTCTTTTCACATTCAGTAATCGTATCCAATTAAGGTGAAAATCACCACGATAACCCATTGAGTCAAAGCGTTACCGAGAGTTTGGATTTCGAAAATTACTTAAATGTTATTACGGGCATTTACGAATAAATTATCGTAAAAAAAAAAAAAAACTATATACCTAGACGGGTTCGGTAGCACACGTAGATTTTTGTCAAGCATATTCAGTATTTTGTCACTCCCTTAGGATTCGGAGAGTTTCGAAAGGAAAAAAAAATATAGACAATTAAGGCTACTGTATGGCATCTCATTTAAGTGGAAACCGTGACTATAGCCCGTTCGTTTTAAAATATGTAGACGATATTTTAAAAGACCCTTCATCCCGTTTCATAACTTTCCAACTCCTTAGGTGAAAATTTTTGATAAATGAGTAAACTACATTTCACGTATTTATGTATACATTAACCTTAAGCAAAATTTACGTAAATATCTAGAAATTCAGTGAATTCGATATAAATCGATCACGAATCGAAAATATGTTATACCTTTTTTTACATATTTATAGTCGAATTCGGAAAACTTCCTTAAATACATTTTCGGTATTTACGAAAATACCATTCTGAAGCAAACAGCACTTTGATATCTCATCTGGTTCAATAGTTATGGAAGTATAATCGAAAACACAATTAATATCTCTTTACCCCTTAATTAACGACTTTCGAAATGTCTTGAAGTCTTCTGTTATATATTTGTAATTTTGTATACGTATCAAATTCAAGCAAAAATCATGACATATCACCACTTTTCACCCCCTTAGTGCTCACCTACGACCTAAATAGAACCCAAACGAAAATTTTCAAATTTTAGATCCAGCGGTTTGGCCTGCAGTTTGATATGTCAGTCAGTGATTCATTCAGTCAGTCAGGGTTATCTTTTATACCTAGAGATATTGTTTGGGTTGTGATAACTTCAGTCATGTATTGCTATAACATCAAGTACTGACAACACGAAAAGAACAGTTAAATGAAGCCAAATAACTGCTTTGTTTCGGGTTATTAATAATTTTAAAAATTACTTTTCAATTAATTAGTAAAATTATATTAAATTATTTGAAATTTCAAAAAACCAATCGCCCATGCCTATCGAGCCAGAAGACGTCAAATGTAAACTAGTGTATCAACACAATATCATAAACTATACTTCTCACTGAACAAGATAAGAAAAGCAGTAGGAGTCAAAGTAAAACACGCCAAGGGAAATAACATGTGCTCGTTATAACGACTGACTGATCGCGTGACTGTACATGGGTGATTCAGTATTAATGGCGTCTGGAAAAGAAACCCTTTAAATTTCGTGAGGCGGTAAAGAGTCCGCTCTCGCAGTGAGAGTCAGTCGCACAAATCTAGGGTCGTTCGTCATGGAAGATCATCCTGGGTCTCCTGACAACGAAAACTCCGGTTCTGATCATCCGCTGTCTCTGACCTTGAATTTGATGCACTACGTAGGATTGTGGCCAAAGAATAACAACCGCTGGAGCTCCTTGTACGCATTCCTGATGCGCATTAGTTGTCCTATCTACTTTCTGTCGTGTGCGTCATTCCTATTTTCTGGGGGTCAACTTGACCTGTCAAATATGTATGATGACATAAATGGGATAGTTGGAATGATCCCAATTTTCGTCAGTATGCCATTATTTATACTGAAAAGAGAAACTTTCCAGGAAATCGTGTCAAGCCTGAAGTCGTTTATCTCTCGTACACAATGCACATATACAGAATTGACATTTCATAATATGGTTGTCACAGAAAGAAAGGTTTGTATGTTAATGTTGTTTAAGTACGAACTTTGCACAGTGTTTACAGTATTTAACCCATTTGTAAGTTTTCACAATAATATGGCAGATGGCAACAGTACGCAAGTTATGGCACTACCCTTCGCCATGTATCCCGTGTGGGACAATGCTGATAACTTTACTTTCGCAGGGATTTATGTGTTCCAAAGTCTGGTTAGGTTTGTTATTATAAACCTAATCGTAGGAACGGAGATGTTACTATTTTCTCTACTAATCTACACTGGCAGTCAGTTTGAAATTCTTTGTGCTCTAATTAAAAATTTCGATACCGCTGTCAAAGGTGAAGATTTGAAACTTAACACTTGGGTTGGAAGTCCACGTAACAAGTCTCACAGAATTGTTTCAAAAACCCGATATGTTGAAGCAGAATTATTCGCTGAAGACACAAGAAGCGGGGATTCAACACCAGGGATTCATGAAGACAGCACACTAGATATGGAAGGACAGAAGGAAAGAACACGTCTCTTGAAAGAAATGGTTACTCATCATCAGGAAGCTTTGAGGTAATAGTATTATGTTACTCGCCCGCTTTGACAATAATTGAATTAGTGTCTACACGTTCAATACATTGAAGTCTTTACTACAGGTTAACCGACGGAAATGTTAACTTGTCTCAAGTTTTGTTTCACGACTTAACAACGGTAATTTTGTTTCAGGAATGGAATGATTTTGAATGCAATTTTGAAACCAATATTATTTCTGATATACATAACCTCTTCAAGCAATATAGCATTGCTCTTATACAGGATCACTGTGGTGAGTTATTTACTTTGTGGTAGTAAAACGCACATACACGTTTGAACGCACTCAAGTAGAACATTTGTGTTAACTCTAGTTCTTATAAATATATTCTGTAGCTGAAATGATGTCATGTAACGGCGTCGCCCACCTGCGCATTAGAGGCTCAGAAATGACTGAGACATAAGGGGACCTCAAATCGCGCACGAAATGCCACATCGCCTCAACAAGCCAAGCTCTGAAAAAGTGTGAAAGGTCCCCGTCTAACCGTTTCTACTATAAGGCATTAGACGGTGATCATATAATTTTATTGGTCGAATGTTTGTGCCAGTATTTAGTGCTCTCAACAATATCAATTTCACACAGATCCTGTTCGTATATTTCGGTACACGTCTGTCTGAAAAGGTTGTTTTCAACCATATAGTAGGTCTAATAAACAATGATTTTAATTAGCGTAGCATCTTAAAAACGAGGTTCAGACCTTGCCTGAAGTGTGTTTACTTTTTGTACGTTGGCACGATGAGCACACGTAGAATTGTTCCGTAGAAAAATACCTGTTTACGAACACATTGCAATGAATTTGAAGCGTAAGGTAGGCGGCCGCCTTAATGTTTTGGATTAGTGTCTTACTAGATAGATTTAACTTTTGAGTAATGATTTATTAATGTAAATATTTATTAAAATTGTTATGCGGGATGTCATATTATGTAAAGTATTATTATTCTTTACAAGTAGTAACACCTCATTCAATGCACAGATCTGTAACTATGCACGTTTGTTGTCTGGTAACAATCACGTAGTACGTACATAAGATTTAGAGCTGAGTGTTGCGGCAATAATCCCTGAAGACATTATATATTATATATTTATAGAGAAAGATGAAAACAGAACATTTAAGTATAAATCTTGAGCAAAATATTAATACTGAATACTGATTATACATACCAGTGGTTGTTAGGAATAAAACGAACATTTGTTGGTAAAGATTTAATTTTTTTTTCGCTATTATTTTATATTTTGTTTTCTGTCCCCGTAGAAAATTAATTTCTAACATTATGTTATGAAGCTCAATTTGTTACTAATACTAGACAGTTTCTTTATTTGCAGAAGAAGGAAATTTATATTAGTTTTAATACCCTCCATTATTTATTCCCAGTAAAATTAGTTGCGAGAAGCCTAATTCAAGCAAATTGATATCTAACATTTTACAGCATACATCGCGAATCTTAAAGTGTTGAAAGTAAAATTTGCGTAGTGTGGTATTATTTTTACTAAAAAAATTCAGTAAATGCACCAATTCCCTTCAGTGATATGTCTCCAATAGGGCTAATGAGATGGCAGACACAGGCATGATAAGGGATAATCTTTACCATGAAGTCTGTTCTCATATTTTAAAAGGAAGTGAACTTACTGGAATGCTGTAAAATGCAGTAGATTTAACAGTAAAACTCTAAAGTAGAAATTCGCGCAGTTTTATCATATAACATTGAGTTAAACTCAGTCACAATAAAGGCAAGCTTTGTTGAACGAAACAAAATGAGTTTTGATTACCAAGAGATTTGCATGCGTAAGAGAAAATATTATTCATTTTAAGTAAGTTGAACATTTTTTTTGCTTTTGCAAACTGTTATATATTTTTGGCTCAGCTAAACTATGCTTGGTTGTAAAAAATTTCATTCTAAACTATTATTAAATTTTTGAAAAATAATCAATCCTGTTATTTGTGTATCTGCAGGTCGAACCTTATCAATCGCGGTTAACCACTATAATACACATTCATTATCACCTATCTAGAATTTAATAATAAGATTAAATTATGTATTTTTACATACATATAACCACATTTTTGATTCGGATTGTTTTAACCAGCATGTTGCTTTAAGAAATGCGTTTACAATTTCCAAACTGCTTCTAATGCTACTTGTGACAAAAATCCTTCAATTATGTTTTGAGTTGTGAATCGAATATATATATATATTTTTTTTTCTATGAGTGTATGCATATACCCTTCTCTTGTCTTACAGGCACCACATAGATAATAACGCCGGTACACGTACGTTATCAATGCTGTGGATAACTTGTACACGACGTGTGTGTGTGAATTCCAAAATACATGTATAGGTAAAATTATTCTATACTAGTACAAGTCTGCTGGCACCAGCAACAAATAAAATAGGTTAATATATGAGAGTATTGGGCGCCTGAACACATCGTAAAAGAAATGAAAATCAATGTCAAAATAATTTGCTATGGCTTTTAATACATAATTAGTCAATGTTTGCTTGAAAATAAATAAGAGTTGAAACATAAGCAATAATTACTAGGATTAAAAAAAATAACCAGCCAAGTTAAACGTGAAATCAAATTCATTTAAACTTAGTGTGCATTATTAATATTTCCGGCAAAAGTTCAGCGGTGAGTATGGGTCGATTGGTGGGTGTAAGATATGTAGTCCAGCAGACTTAATGGAATATTCTAAGATGCAGTAGGATGATGGCAGCTTGACTAGCGGTGATATGTGATGACTCCATGATGATTAATACAGGCTTTCTACATACCATTAAACGACTTCTTACTGCCTTCGTTATAGAACAAAAATATTTCCCTCATGGAAATAAAGCTCCAGGACGCTTATCTGTGGCGTATAGAAGTTACTTGCAGACGTCACGGAGAAATAAACTTCAAATCTTACTAGATTGGTATCTCCTATGTTAACATCTTTGACCGAGTACGCCTAGCGATTGTGGCGCCTTGCGACTGGTCATGAACTAACGGCATCCAAAGATTATACACCTAACAGAAAGATGAGAAACTCAATAATTTTTTTTGTGCTAGTAGTTACACCTAGTGCTCACAGTGGTCACTCGTGGAACTAACGAAAAAAACTACGCGATGCTAGCACTCCCAGTGGTCACTTGTGGAACTAACTAAAAATACTACACGATGCTAGCGCTCCACATGGCGTCTCCATAAACTAATGGCGGGATTTTCAAATTTATTAATTTTCCATGAAAAAACCATGCTATGTTAAAAAATTCACATTTTAATGCCGTGGGTTTATTTATATGCTATTTTATAGGTTTTAATTTTTAAATCCTGATACAGAGTACATATTACAAAACTGTTACATAGAAATGTTGGAAATATTTTGTACTACGATACCTTTTTTATTTATATAAGTTTGAATGGTTCTGGCTAACTATTGACATTAAGAAAATATAGTTTAGCCAAATCTATTGAAACTTATGCACTGAAAAAACTTGCCAACATAGTACAAACATTTTTCAACATTTATATCTAGATTTGTAGCAGCTCCCTTGCAGGATTTACAAAATTAAACTCTTTAAAACAGCATAAATAGGAACCCATAGCCGTAAGTAAATTGCTGCTGAAGTTCCTATTGTAGATACTGTTATACATATCAAGGGAAAATAAAATAATTCTGGGTATTTACAATAACATACAGCACATGTTTCATGATACAGGTAAAAAAAATATTTAATACAACTGATGAAAATGCAATCCCTTTATTTCACATTCTTACAAATCTCTCCTAGAAAAATACATTCATTGCAAAAGCAAACGAAGAACATAAGTTTCAATTACTTGGTAGAAATATTCTTTAATAAAAATATTTTGAAACTAACCGAAACATTTATTTCACAAATGAAAAACATTTAGAAAACAAATATTAATAATTCTTCAAAAAAATAGGTGTGTGTGTATGTATATATATACATATATATATATATATATATATATATATATATATATATATACATATATATATAAAGAGAGAGAGAGAGAGAAAGAGAAAGAGAGAGTTGTTAAAGTTATGTTAAGAATTATTACTACACAATATTTCATACAGTAGTACATTTCCCTTCACTTGTCCCAATAAACTAGATACTGTACTTTAAACTCTTAATTCTCATGTTACATCTAAACGTTGGCCTCTGTAAGGAAGCCACATACAAATAATATTTCATGTAAATCACACATTCATTAAAGTGGTAGTTCTTGACATCTGAGACATGCTACATAATAATATAGTATTAAATTTCAGTACCTTGGCTGGCATACATTAGTTAGCTTGATAAAACATTGAACAGTAACGCGTGAAACTATTGCGTACTAAATAGGCATATGCTTATGTTTACATCCACCCAGTAATGTTAAGATAACGTAGTAATTTATTGCTATAAGATTATTGTAATAACATTTATACAAGTACTTATTGAATCAGTACTTACAGATAGGAGAACACAAAAAAACAGATGGAAAACACACTTTTAGCGCGATTGTGACGTTTTTCTGGCTAGGCCAGCTTCCTCGGGCTGCGAGTGATTGCACACTGCAGAATGGTAAATGGTAAGCGATGGTTGGTAACTAGCACACCTAGCGGCCGAGGGACGAACTAGGGTGTGGTGGGAAATTTTAAAGTTATTGTATGTTAAGGACTGATGGTTGTATGGATTTTGTAATATACAGATTAGCTAGTTCCCAGCGCCTA
>PNEQ01012767.1:0-39757 GCA_003012365.1 Medauroidea extradentata
GGATTCAGTGTGTGAAATGCCAGAAGTGGTGGCACGAAGATTGTTCTTCATTTGAAGGAGATGTAACATTCACTTGTGACCAGTGCTAGGTGCGCACTCTTTGGGAACATGGTGCGCACTCTTAGGAGCCTGGTTCCTAAGAGTGCGCATTTGCAATATTTTGAATTTTTGTATTTTGTATACACAATAGTTATTCAATCTGATTGAGCTTATATGGATGAACGTATAATCGATCAATAAAAAGCTGCATTACTGAACCCAATTTTATTTCTATGAAATGTAGTTCGAAATGGAATTTTTTTGTTAGGTGCGCACTCTTTGGTGCCTCTCCCCTACTTAAAGAGTGAACAGCAGCTTGGAATTTTTATATGTAACGAAATTAATCTGGTGGTGTAAAATTATCCATGGGGGTGCAAAATAACAGTACTTTACGGTACTATAAACTTAGCTTATTCCTTTCCAGTTTTTGTCATAACAGAGAAGCCACAGGTTTTGTTAGTTGCGATTTAACTATTGTAAATTTTATAACTTATTCAAAGATTATAACAGTATTTTTAGATATTCTGTTGTCTTTGTTAAACTTTTTCTCACCGGTTAAGTGTAAAGCAAGGAGGCTACGCCATATCTTCCCTACTTGTACTAAATAAGTAATAAATGAAATTACATAAATTGATAAAAGAACCAATGAGTGTAACAAGAAACGCTCTTTAAAACCAAAATTAAAATAGTTTTCATTAGCCACGAATTTAAAGAAGATTGTCTTCATCATTTAGCCATCTAATATCCGCAGGTAGAGGGAAAAATGTTTATTATTTGGTTCTTGTAAAGAACACTGCTCAGCTTCTAGACATTATTTCTGATAAAGTAATGTTTATGTAATATACAGTTTTTCTTGCTGCAAAACCAATTCAACGAGAAATACCAGACGTCTATATTGTATATGAATTAGCTTATTTTCAGTCAAGTTATTATGAGTAAGTCAGGGAAATATCTTGCAACAATAATAACTACTTTTTAGTATACGAAAATATCAGAACTAATTTCTGAAATTTAAACTGTAATTTACACACACACACATTTAAATATATATATATATATGTGTGTGTGTGTGTGTGTGTGTGTAGGTGGGTGTGTGTGTGTGTGTGTATGTGTGTGCCTTTGTGTAGGTATGTAGATGAGAGAGAGTTGTAATTCGATAAGAGTAAATTATTATCGTACTTAAAATTACAGTGGAAATAGTATTGAATTTTTTGTGTAAAACGTTTATCATAAGCACAGAGATAATAAAGTTCTTTTAAGACGGCTAAGTATGACAGTTTACTGTACCATATAGTGGGTACTTTGTTCCTCATAACGCACTTAAAGCTAATAACGATAATTACCACCTGTTCATACGTAGATAAGCTTGGGGAACCACTATCATTGATTTAAACCAATCGGTTGATTGTATTGGTGAACAATAATTCCAAGATGACGGCCGTAGCAAGAAAAATTGCAGAAAAAAACGTAATTACGTCGTTTGTATAGCAAAAATCTATCAGTTTATTAATCTCGAGGTTTTTTTCGCATATTCTCTATGCACAGTAGCGTCGAACATCAGAAGTTGCGGTGGTCTAGAGGTTAGATCGTTTGCCTTCCACCAAGGCGACTCAGGTTAGATTCTCGGAGGGATTAGTCGCAATTTTCGCATGTTGGGAACATGTATGTTGTAGTTGGCTGGCGTGCTGACCTCGTAGATTACCGTATACCTCGCCCTTTCATTCTGTCAATGCTTTAGACACGTCTCATCATTAAACGTGCCGCTAGGCCAGGTCTGCCAAATTGCAGATATTAAAAAATAATAAAAATACATTTACCAGAAAAATGGTACTCCTTATATAATCGTGTCACAGTACCAAAATATACATTCGAGGCGTTACCAAATATATTATAAGGTATTTTTGTGTGACGGACTGTCAGGATATTTATGCATAATAACAAAATTTATATACATTTGGCAACAATGATCTAAGCTGCCAGCCCAATCTTCATATTGGCCTTATTTAATCAATGGTCAATTGATCAGAAATATCACAATCATGGTAAATTTTCAGCGACCATTTTTATCGTGGTTCATAAAAATATAATTCAATTTATATCTTACATAAACGAGTAAATTTAGTTTTTCCCATTGTTTCACTGTTTATTTATGGAGAAATTTGTATTTTCTCTAGTCCGTGCCACAATTTCTCCATCAATGGTTACTTTTTCTGGAAATACATTATGAAGCTATTTAAACATACCAATTGAAGAAGAAGCTTCAATCAACGAGTTGTCTTGGATTCAATTCTGATACCTAGCTGTGTAATGCCGCTTTGAAAACCTTACTTACAAAAGGCTACATTAACAACACTAACGCATTTGTAAAATAGACAAAAATGGCATATACTCCACAATATCAGTATTCTGGTGACGTAAAATAACTTTTCTCGTTGTTTTGGCTTTGAAATTTGATAGTTTCCTTAGGACTTTTACCCAATTTTCTCTGGAATCAGTTAGTTTATTTTGACGCTGAAAACTGTGTTTAAGATGTCCGAATTTCTATAATGCGTGTGTTTTATAATACGATATATTAATTTGTAATAACAAAAATATCTTCAATACTAATAACTTATTTATATTACTTGCAAGAAGCTGAGCATCAATATTACTTTGGCAATATCGATTCTTTAGAATTCGAATTTAGAGGAAACCATTAAAGTTCTAAAATGTGAATTTAGGTTGCTGAAGTGTGTGATTAATTTCTATTTAATAATATCAGGCCTGGTTGCATAAATACTAAACGTAAAAAATTCACTTAAATTTTTTTTAATTGGACTCTTGCCGGATGCTATTAATACACCTAGCGAACACCAAACCACGCCAAGTCATGCAAAAATTGTGAAATAAAAGGGACTGTAACTATGCCGTAATATTTTTTTTGCTCTGTGTGGGACTGTATTAGAAGGCATACATTCAAAATTTGGTCAGTGAAACATGGTTACTAAATCAGCCCAAGGATAACATACGAACATGCTATTTCTACAAACAAATGAGAACATTTCCAAATGTGTACGTTCGTTCAAACAATTTAAGGACCAAGGTACGTAAATCGGACTCATGTAAATGACGCCTAATTTTCTTCCGCGCTAAGCAATTTCATTCTTGTAAATTGAAATGTTCTAAAAAAGGCCAATTTACCGAAGGTTCAGATAACTGGGCACAATTGTATCGGCTGTCCGGTAAATTGGTAAACAAACAGAGGGGAAATAAATGACAAAATAATGCAATTTTAGTAGCTCTCGTCGAAGAATTAAGGTGGAACGGCAAGGTACGTAACGCACTTTGTGATGTGAAACATTTTACAAATCAAATTTTGTTCCAATAAGGTAGAAACGTTTACTGTATTATCTCCAGGTTGAATGAATATTGAGACTTCACTTTTTTTTTATCAATAAAACGTGTTGCATGTTACCACGTCACAGTTACTGCTAAGAAACTGTAGGCCTAAACAGTTTATGATTTATTTGGTAGTTTTATAAAGTTTATATCCTTGTCAGAAAATCTACTTTATTTAACAATCATAATCGAATAATCGTTCGTAAATAGAAGTTTTAAGTAACAATGATGTAACACGCTGACACATTCTCTGCTATAATAAAAGAAAATGAATTAAATTTTCTGACTTTTAATACACAACAGTAATACGAACCAAATGAATGATGACACTGCTTTCACAAAACTATTTATTATTAATGTAATTAAAATTTTCCAGCAAAGAGAGAAATAAAAATATTTATACCAGTCAATAAAGATGAAAAACTAGGTTCATCCAACTAGTTTCTGTTTTAAATTTACCGTAGTAGCCTATGTTGCAGTGCTTTGAAATTAAAGATTCTAAAAGGTCAGAAGGTAGAGCATTAAACCTTTCTCGTGGGTATAATTAGTTCAGTAGGTAAAATTTACACCAGCTTTATGTTCATTAAAAAAATATTTATTCACTTATCTTGCAGATGAACTCCTTGTAGTGTCTGCAAACCTAGGTGGGCCTCTGGTCCAACTATATACCTCCATAGAGCTTATGGATTTGGCTCTTAACTGGCTGGCAAAGAATAGCAAATAACAACATAATTTACCAGAATTAAATGTAAACAATCACAATGAAATAATATTAATTTTAAAACAATAAACATGGGTACTACTGAAATTAAGCTGGCAAATCACAAACATGATTAATAAATAATAACAATACTAATATGCAAACATCATGTATTACCTAGGGCAGGACAGGTTACAATGACTTAATTGAAAATATATTTTCAAATTTTGTTTATGGTTTACTAAGTATAATTTGAACATTTACTATAGTAAATATTGAAGATATATATGAAAATTTATGTTGCAATATTTTAGACTGTCAGTGATTATAGAAATCTCATGACGACGTAGTTGTTACGGCAAAATAAAGGGGACATTTTATCTCACCTGCTTCAAGATTTTGAGCTAAAATATTGCAATGTAGAACTTTTATTGTAAACTAGTAGTTGCCCGTGGCTTCGTTCGCATGATTTTCAATTTAGTGAGATAATTTCTGGGACCCCCGTTCCGCATGTTCTATCAGTCTCATAAACAGGATGCTCAACCACCAGGCTGTGTTTAAACGCATGCAAGTAACTAGCTTGGTTCACTTTCTGTACGCAAGCATACTTGATTCGTATCACTTTTTAAACCACTCGAGTTGAAGATCTGTACGCGGGATAGCTGAGTGATTTTTCGTAAACCCGTACAGAAAGTAACAGAACCAAAAAGTAAAGTGAAAAAAAAAATTATTTTTTAAAATGTTTCTAAATAGGCCATTAATGACTCTTGACATAACTTTGCACCATTTAGAAATATTTAAAAAATTTTGTTTCAGATAAAAATTTAAAAAAATACTGTTATTTGTCACTTTTAATATTATTGTTATTTTATGAAATTTTAAGTCCAAAAAATTTAATGTAAAAAATTCTAGTTTGTGAAAATAATTAAAAATAGAAACACATTTTTGTTTACGAATTGCTTAAGACGATTTGGAGTACTTAAACAGTCGTTTTGTGTACCAAAAGTTTAGTGAAAAATGTTTATTTTTCAAAATGTTTCTAAATAGGCCATTAATTACCCTTGACATCATTTTGCACCATTTGGAATTTTCAAAAATTTTTGTTTCACACCTTTTTTAGAAAAAAAAAGTTAAAAAATTGTAATTTGTCATTTTTTCATATTATTGTCACTTGTATGAAATTCAAAGTCCAAAAAAGTTTAACGCAAAAAAAAATGTTTTTTTTTCCTTCAGATAATTGAAAATAGAAACACACATTTGTTTACAAATTACTTAATATGATTTGGAGTACTTAGACAGGCCATTTTGTAATACTTAAAGAAGACGTATTGATTGAAAATGAAAACCAAGCGAACGAAATCGCTGGCAATAGCTAGTGCTAAATAAATCTATTTGTCAATGACATGCGTTAATTTATTTGCGTAATTTCATTTAGTTGTTATCTATTTTTCGTTCCATAATTTGCCCGTCAGAGGAAGGGAACTTTGGGTAAGGATTTGTTTTGCTATCCCAGTTATGAGGGCCTGGACGCTGAGCCGCCACTCGAACATCAGGAAAGGATTAATCGGCCTCCAACAACGAGCGCTTTCACGAGCTCTTCACATTCACCAGAGAGAAAGAAGATGGGGCAAACGGTGCTACAGCACTGACCATCACTCAGCATTAACTGTCACCGTGTCATTGGTTCGCAACCCGCCTTCGTGTAGGCCCGCGTCTTTATGTCGTTTAGTTGTAGGCGTAAAAAAATATATACCCTCAGGCATAACCTTCGCCAGAGATGCAACTCGACCCATCGCGCACCCCATCGCTGGAAGAAATGGTTCATCTGCTTTGTCCCAACGTATGGCCATCCTACTCCATCCGCTCTATTGAACCACACCTTAGTTGCTTCTGAACTAACGTTCGAGAGTAAACGTTACTCTCCAATGATTGCCAAGAATCTATCGCCGCCTTCCTAAAATCATACACTCGATTTCACAGCCGCCCATTGCGCGGCGTCAGTTCCGCTTGTCTACTCGATAACCCAAAATATCAAGAGATGGTTGAAAATCGCGAGAATATTTCTGCCATCGTATCCTCCACATCATTGTAGAGTACCGAACATTGTATGATTGGACAATGTTTGTGTGCCACAGTCTAGTTGTTCACAGACGAGTAGCAGACGTCCGGTTGTAGCGCACCAGAATTATCATTGGCCCAGTCAAATAGGGACTCACTATAGTAGGGACGTTTTAGGAAAGGACTAGGCTCCACCCTGCAAGACCTGCCAATGGCAAACCACTAGCCGCTGAGAAGTGAAACTTATAGGTAAATTAGGTTAACGTTAATTCTATTTCATGTTACAAAAACCAATGATAAAAGTTCGTCACAGGAAAAATTGAGCGCTGGTATCGGTAATGGGTGCAAACTGACCAATAACAAAGCTTTCCTGAATTTTAAGTCACATAAAGTTGATAATTTTAAATGCGAAATAGGTTTACATTCACTTTAAAATTAAATTAAATTACTTGTGTCATTTCAAAACCTACTTAAATTTAATTTTACTTCTGTTTCGTATTTTTCTGGACCCGTTGCGATAGCAGCGAAACTAGAAGCAATGCCAAGCTTTTCCATAAGAAAATACATTTTAATTCTAACCTGTAGTAGAATGACCTTGATGGAGTCGAGGTGAGTGTGAAACATTCCTGGTAACAACTAAAACGTACATACAATAATCGCCTCGATATCTGGATGTGTTTATTTCGAAGATTCACCGAAAATATATCTCACCCCTTTTCACACCCTTAATTTCGAATTTCGAACATACCTTCTTAGTGGGTGCCTACGGTGTAAGGGGAAGCCATCCACAAAATGTCATGTCTCTAGGCCTGTGAATTGATGAGTGAATGAGTGGGATACTTTAGTTCAAATACAGAGACATGAAGAAATTAACTTGTCAACATTGTGCAGTTGACGTCGCATTTAGGAAAATATTTAACACATGTGTTTTTGTCTTCCCACCATCCTAAAACCCTGAACAGTATTTCAGGCGGTCATCTAGTTCCTGGTGTTCAGTGAAACCTGGTCAAGGGACTGAGATCACCTCATGAGCTTTCGAAAACTTCTAATTTAAGCAAATAAATCTTAGTAACAAGTTCAGTTGTATTAACAAATACAGTTTTAACTTTACCACGCCACCTTATATTTGAATTTTATAATATTACTACCATATTTTTGTCATTTGTAGCCGCTTGGCCGTCTGCATTCATAAAGTAAATAAGGGTAAAAAGCTGAAATAAATTTTAAAAAAAAATTAATTACTAATTTATATTACAATTTTTAAGCATACCAACCTAGTGATATAATAGGTAAAAGTTTTCCAAGCGGCGTCATACAGTTTAGGATTGCTTCTGTCATTTGCTGCTGGAAGTCAGTATCTCGTGAGTGACTTTTTTAAGTTCACAAAAATGTGTGGTGGAGACGGGATTTTATCTGCTGTACTTCGAGGTTTCAGACGAAGTCTTATACTGGATGCGTGACCTGATTCATCAACGAATGCAATATTGTTTTTATAAATGTATGTTTGTAACGTATGCTTTCCTATACAATCCATACGATTGCGAAGGAACTTTGATGGGTTGTGAGTATGCCCACGGAAGTTTCTGACAAAAATTGATGCGAAACGAGGCCGGGGGACAAAACTGAGTAATCAGAAAATGTAGTGAAAAAAAAATCTTTTAAAGGTTTCTAAAAATATCATAAAAGACCCTTAACGTAAATTTTGTACGATTTAGAATTGTTTAAAATACTTTGGAAAATAAAAAAAAATACCATAATTTATTACTTTTGATATTATTGTTATCAGTGTTCATATTAATACTTATATTAAATTTGAGGTGAGGGGAAGTTTTAATTTTTTAAGATTTGTTCTTGTTTTCTAGAAAAAAAATAGTAAAAAAAAAAAAATATCGAATGAGGAGGATACCTGAGAGCTGGTGTGTCGTACCCCGAATGCAGGTTTATTACTGGGTGCACTTGGGAATCTGCTTGCCTAGAGGGATGACATGGAATATGGCACAACAATGGCGCGGCGCCGGAATAGTGGGAGGGGATGGGGAGGTGGCGTGGGAAGCGAGGAATCCCCGAAGGAACCTGCCGACCAGCGAAATAGTCAGGAACGATTCCCACATACGAGGATCCGAGGACCGACCCCTTGATCGGAGGCGAATGGTCTTCTGAAAACTCGGCCACCCTCTAAAGAAATAATGAAAATGAAATACATATAAGCCTTCTGATTTGTCCGTCTACTCACCAGACGGTGTATAGTTTACAAATGCACTTCAATAAACCTATTTAAAACACAAACGCTTTCATCTTTTGAGTGGCATTGTAACGCATGCCGCGAGAGAACTACTGGAATACTCAATTGTCGATAAAATCTGAACTACTCATCATAATTCGGTGGGGATTTTTCGATGAGTTGATATTCTTATAGCGGACGTTTGTTTATACAGCACTGGGCGGTAGTATGTTTTGCTTTCGAGTAAAAAATTTAAAACGGTATTTAAAAAAATAAGGGATTGAAACCACAAAATCCACAAAAAAACAACAGAAAACTGTAATTTTTTATAATTTTTAGTATGATCATATCCAGGACTCTGTGATAACCGAATTTCAAAAATATTTGCATTCAATTTTAAAATAATTTTTACATCTGGAAACCACTCGTGCAGAGGTTTTCGAAGAGTAACATTATTGTAAAACCAAAACGCGATTTTTTTTAAATTTTGTTATTACAGAGTACCAGATATTATCGTACTAAAAATTATAAAATTTAAAGTTTTGCATTTTTATGGATTTTGAGGTTTCAGTTCCTTACTGTTTAAATTATTTTTTTATTTTTTCCTAAGAGGCAAAACACACTACCGCCCAATGTTATATGAATATACGTCCGCTAATAGAATATCAACTTAGCAAACAATTACCATCGAATTTTGATGAGTAGTTCAGATTTTATTGACGATTGAATATTCCAGTCACTCGCTAACGTCTTATCTTTCCATACCCCTTAATATATTATCACATTAAATTTAAATCCACGTGAATGAAGTCGCGGGCAATGGCTAGCAATAAATACACAAAACAAATTTTGAGGCGTATTGTTAAGGTATTCCACTGAAAGCAAATTAGTTGGAAAAGATCATTAAAAATGTTTTGTGAACTTATTTAATAGACTTAAAAACAGAGCATGCTATTGATTTATAAACAAATACGCTTACGTAACGGAGAACTGTTGGAGTTAACGAAAATTCGCGAGGTTAACTCCTGTAAAGTTAATTTTCTATTCTATTAGTTTACAAAGTAATTCAAATGAATTTGGCTTGCTTTTAAAAAAAACCGAACTAAGCAAATTTCTTTTATTCATCACATCACTGTCTGACTTACGTCCTGGAGGTGATCATTAGAGCAGCTGATATTTAGTGAAAATAATTTTGCACGAACTTGTTTCAGTTAATTATGTGCTACGCACCTGTATAGGTCTTCTTCGTGGTCAGTGATTGTATGTTTATAACAAGGTTCTACCTGCTAATCATAGATGTTTGGTGTCGTAGTAGTCTTATTATGATTGCCTCAATCAAATTAGTGACATCTCTGCACCAAGAAACACTGCCAATAACAATAGCTGAGTTTCTCTTCTACCTAGGGCCTGTTATTCGCGAAAAGAATTTTGCTTCTCTTTGTTTCGTTGTCTTACGTGCACATCTGCAGTTCTGCTTCGTGGTCAGTGATTGTATATTTTAACTGTCACGGACCTTAGGATTCTATCGGCAAATCTCAGACGTGTGTTGTTGCAGGAACGTTACTGTAATTGGTTCAGTCAATCGATAGGCACTGACACGCTGCCAATAACCATGAAGCAACATTGCAGATGTGCACGTATCTTCAGGCAGACTGAGGCAACTACGGCGAATGTACATAATATTGCACTTAATCATATACCCTCGTTGAACGACCACGTGCAAGGCTAACGGCTGCTGATAAGCAATGCGTTTGCCGGACCCGATGAGGACATGTAATGGCAGTCAAAACAGATGTTGGTACGGGATTCGATTCATCTGTCCTCTTACTAATTTTTGTAGGCATTCAGTACATGGCGTGACATGAGAGTATACTTACTTGAGAATGGAAAAATAACATTGCAAATTAATTGAATGTTTTACATGTGACTTTTTTCCCGCGCAGAGTCAGTTAAAAATTTGTGGAAACCAATTAATAAAATAATGGATGTCGAATTGTGTAAGAAATCTGCTTGAAAACAAAATAAAAATGGTGTTATATTAGTGATTACAGAAAGAAATTGGATTTTTTTTCAATGATCATTTACGGAAATGAATGTTTGTTTCATTCAAAAAAGTGTCACGCCTGTGTGGGCTAAGTAAGACTCGTAGACGTGGCCGGATTTGCGCGTCAAATCGTCTTTGACCCATGAGTCTCAGCGCTCCTGCAGTCTGTCTTACCAACTTATGTCCTTTTCCCATATTCAACATCGCATTATTAGAATTACTCTGTTCTGTTCTTTCGCTATGCGTAATTTGCTAACAACAATAGTTAATGACATAATTATTTCGCTTAACTAATGTAGTTATTTGAAAATTACTATTAGTGAGAGATTTTAGTCAGTGCTTAACATCGAGGTCTTTAGCACTGGTGAGGGGCGACATGAGGTGAGTATGGAGCAGCGCCGGAATGAAGGGGTGGGGGAAACGGGAGATACCCGAGAAAATCCGCTGACCACGCCATCGCCCGGCACGATTCCCACATGCAAAATTCCAGGGCCCGACCCCAACGGGAATCGAACCCGAACGGCCTTGCTGAGAGGCGAGTGATCTGACCACTCGGCCACCGCGTTCCCTGAAAATTACTGTCAACATCAGGAATCGCCATATTGGCACTTGTAAAAACTACGATGGAAAATTATCACATTTGCTCCTCGATAAGTCGTCCTCCGTAGCGTAAGTGGTAAGGCACCGGTCTACATTGCGAGAGGTCCTGGGTTCAAATCCCGGGTCGAGCATTGATGTTGTGTTGTCCCTTCACTCCACTGTAACCTCATCGGCTCTTAAGAGGGCGTGGTAGATAAATAAGCTCTGAGTTATACAATTAAAATCTACAATTTTTGAAAGACAATATAGAAAAACTGAAAATAACAATCCTTGATAATTGTATTTGCCAACTTCATAAGCAAACATTTACCCAGAATAATGCATTTGTTAAGTGTGACATCTTGCGCCGCCATTAAATGTACGAGATTTCGGCGTCAGAGACTGATCTTCAGATGTACGTTACCGGTACTCGCGAAAATTTTTTGGTTAGAACGTTGGCAAAATCTATTGTCAGGGATTGCAAATTGGCTTGGAGAAACCTACAAGTCGAAACTGGTGCTTTTAGCGCTGAAATATGTACCACGCTCTCTTAAGACCTCGTTGTTAAAAGGTGTAAGACCCTCTCACCTCACCAACTTCTCGCTAAATACGTGTCCCTGTGATTACTGCACCCTATGCCCGGGCCAAGTGGGCCTAATGGTAATTCCGACCCTGCTCATGTAATGTTGGACAATTTCACACTATACTTACCGTGTAACCGTCGTGACCATTGTTCGTGATTGCATTGTAACTATTGTCCGCGACTTTGTTCACGTGGTTTTTAACTTAATGCCTCTTTGAATCGTGGAAGAGTTCCGTCTAAGTACTACAAATTATCTTAAGTTATTCGTAAAAATATGTGTTTCTATGTTCAACACATTTTCAAAACTAAATGTTTATAAAACTTAATCGAAGGTTTTGATAAAAACTTTTCTGCACTTCTAATTTCATGTGGGTAATAATATTATTACTTACAGTAATATTAATATCGATAAATAACGGTAAAACTACAATCTAAAAAATAGTTTGCAAATATGACACAAGTGCGTATAGGAGTGTTAAGAAAGTACGTATGGTAGAATTGTTTCCTAGACATCCATGGTAGCACTCCTTAAATTTTTATAAAACAGTCAAATGTATACTAAAGTTACCAGACTTGTATTGTAACAAGTGTAAACGTTTGCAATTTATAAGGCGGAAGTATGGTAACTGTTCCATACTACGTTTCGGTTAATTACTTCCTAAACATTTTACGAATTTTTTTACAGTGTATTAATTCTATTTTCTAAAAAAATAATTTAATTCGAAATGGTGCAAAATTATGTTAAGGGTAATAAAATACTATTCTTTAAACACTTCAAAAAGAATATTATTTTACTTAATTTTTTGCTTACCCTGTTCTACCCTTCTGCCCTGTTTATGCCCCCTGCTTCTCCCTTATATACAGACTTTTTTTGTCAGAAATCTTTGCGGGCGCAAGCACAACTCACTTACGTCTCATTGCAATAGGATAAATGGTATAGTGATACAACGGGCCGATTGCACAGTCATATTGAGAAAAATCTAAGTTCTCTCTGAGTGAACTGTGAGAAATTTTCATCGTAGACATGAAAAGTGGGCGAAATCTAAGGGTCGATTGCAGAGTCAAGTGAGGAAAATCTTGAGGTAAATGTGAAACTAAGGAGAACTTGAGTGAAATCTGGGAATTTTTCGTTTGCATTGCACAGTCAGGAAATTAAGATATCTCAGTTGAGGCGAAGTGTTACCACAATATTCGCGAGAAAAATAATTATCTTCATGCATCGACTTGCGAATGGAGATAATATGTATACTATTTTTCATTTATTACGCACAAAACTTACATGACGGCGATTTGATAATTTATATATAGTGTTTCGTACACTGGAAAAACAAAAGTGACAATAATACATCACTTTCACGTAAAAATGTACAACAAATATATATTATGTTATAGGTGCCAGTGCAGTATTTCACTTACACCAAGTTTATGTTTCTCCTGTAAAATATTACCATTTAATTAACGATAAGAATAATATTTCCCTAGTGTGGCATTCTAGCCTATATTTACGGCCACCATGATTAATTTTCAGCTTGAGAAAATCTTAAGGAAGGTCTAAGGACACCTTAAGAAATTCTCAGTTTTTCCTTAGATTTCACTAACTTTTCGTCCCTGCAGTGAAAATTTTTCATAGTTCACCCAGAGAGGACTTACTGAGCAATCGGCGCTATGGGCAATCGGCCTTAAGGGCACCACCTACCTTCAGTGGTTTTGCGTGTTAGAAGCTCTGAAGCAATAGAGATATAAGGGCAACTTTGGTGCGCGTGTCATATGCCACATCGCCGCAACGAGACAAGCGCTGAACCATCGTGTGAGATTACTAGGGCTAGGAATATTTCGCGATGTCAACGATCAACATGCTAGAATCCATTATCCTGTGTATACCGAAGTCCTACTATTTGTCCATTACCTGCTACTAATTCAGACAACAGACAATGAACGAATAGACGGGGCTTGAGTATGCATAGGACATGGGATTCTAGCATGCATGTCATTGAACTCGCTAATTTTTCCTGGCTCTAGAGATTACCACTGATATATTTTTACTATGAGATTGTAAGGGTGTCCAAGTGGGAAAAAATCGTAATTTTATATTATTTGTTGAAATAGTGTTCGTTTTATAGACGTTACTTGGGAGTAATTTTTCCTCTAACAAGAAAAAAATATTGGCTCAACCGGTTTTCTCTTAATGGCATCTCAAAGTCAAAAGTTGCACGTTTTTAGTTATTATAAGCCGCAAAGCCAATGAACAATAATACATTTTTAAAAATTCACATTGTAACTACGAGGGTTATTTTTTTTTCAACATCCGATAGGCTGTAATAAAAAAACGGGAATGAATCGGGAAATTATTTTAATGTCAAAATAAACGTACATCTTTACACTATTTTTCCACATAACCACCGTGCAGATTGAGGCATTTGTCGTACCGATGCACCAGATTGCCGATACTGAGATGTGAGTGCGGCCGCTCCACATAGTTGGTGGAAGGGGTTAAACACTACGTGTCGATTTACGAGTATCGATTAATGAACATACTGTAATCACAAGAGGTTTCAGGGGACAAGGCTGAGTAGGTAGGAGGCATTATTCTTTACAGATGGTATCGGAAAGCTGGTGCATCGGTACGACAAATGCCTCAATCTGCACGGTGATTATGTGGAAAAATAATGTAAAGATGTACGTTTCTTTCGACATTGATATAATCTCCCAATTCATTCCCATTTTTTTATTACAGCCGATCGGAGGTTGAAAAAAAAAATAACGCTCGTACATGCCAATGGCTACAGCTTGACATGTTTTACAATACATTACGAAGGGTTTTATTATTTTAAAAATTTTCTGAAATTTTGAATTATTTTGCCTCTTTCATTTGTTATTTTTTTAAAATACGAAACTATTTGGTAATGGATTTTAAAACATGTCAAGCAGTAGCCTGAGACATGTAGTTTCAGTGTGAATTTTTTTTATTTATTTATGTATATTAATGGCTTTTTTTGCGGCTTATAATAACTAAGAATGTGCAAAATTTGCCTTTGAAGTGCTATTACGGGAAAACTGGTTCGGCTAATTTTTTTTCGGAAGAGTGAAATGTACCCCCACGTAACGTCTACAAACCTAAAACAATGTTATACAAATATAAAATTACGATTTTTCCCCACCGGGACGCCCTTAATAGGACGTGGTACATAATTCAACGCTAAAAGCATTAATTTATAACTGCAGGTTTCTTGAAGCCAATTTGCGAAAATTAAACAATGGCAATCCTAGACAATAGTTTTAGCCAACGTTTTAAACAAAATTGTTTCCAGTGTTACGAACTTCTGAAGCACAATCTCTGACGCCGGAACCTCGTGCATTTAACTGCGGCGCAAGAGATCACGCGTAACGAATTAGTAGTTCTGAAAGATGGCAAATACCATTATCTACGATTGTCATTTAGCATTTTATCCATATTGGTTTCAAAAAAACCGCAGAAATCAATTTATGTTTCCAGCGTTTATTTATCTACCTCGCATTCTTAAGCAGTGACATAGTCGTTTTTAGTAGAAGGCCGCGGCCTTAGATTTGGCAACCCTGCACACAAGGGTCAATTTAACACTTATTTTTAACGCTCCAAAGGCAATAGCTGTACCTGATTCGTTATTCTGCCCTACACACCGGCGAATCAGGGGAATCCACTGTCGTTGGCGAGACAAAAGAAGTGTTAAAATGACCCTTCCTGGCAGTGTTGCCAGTTCTAAGGCCACAGCCTTCTACCAAGGACGGCTATGGCAGTGACCATATAATTTTATTAATGGAAAGTCTGTAGCAAAGTTCAGTGCACATTTTTTGAGTTTCACATACATCTAGCTCGTACACTTTTAAGTATGGCAGTCAGGGTTTCTTTAGCTATGTTGGAGAGCTTTGCAAACCGTGTTTTTAACCCCCGACGCAAAAAGAGGGGTGTTATAAGTTTGACGTGTCTGTCTGTGGCATCGTAGCTCCTAAACGATCGAACCGATTTTGATTCAGTTTTTTGTGTGAAAGGTGAGTTGATCGAGTGTGTTCTTAGCTATGATTCAAGGAAATCTGTTGAGCCGTTTAAAGATCATAAGCAATTTTCTAGTTTTTTTTTTGTGTGAATGTTAGCAATTCTGTTGGTCTGATCGATTTGAAATTTAGTATCCTGTGAGTCGGTTTTTTAA
The DNA here is from genome assembly GCA_003012365.1 of Medauroidea extradentata. Lineage (NCBI taxonomy): Eukaryota > Metazoa > Arthropoda > Insecta > Phasmatodea > Phasmatidae > Medauroidea > Medauroidea extradentata. The sequence goes on from PNEQ01012767.1 coordinate 15,787, forward strand.
AATTTAACTCTTAACTTGTTAGTGGGAATGGTGTCCTAACAATGACATTTCTTACTTGCCGAAGTGGTTTTCCTTTCGTACATTGCCGTATTGATCACGCGTGGAATAGTTCAGTTAAAAATAAAATTGTTTCCCGGACATTAAAAATCATTTGAAGCGCATGGTAGGCGGCCGCCTTAAGGCCTAGCTCGTTACTTTTGTAGTGGTTTTGAAAGTATTTTTTTAACCCAAATTAATACATATATCAAAAATTCATACACACTGTTTTAACACTTATATATCATATTTTGTAACTTAATTTTTCGGTTGCAATACACCAAACGGATTTTTAGATTTTTGTCCCTGAAATAACACATATTTTGTTATCAAAATAAGCTAAAATGAAGTAAAATAATTTTTTGTCAGAAAACGCTACATTACTTTGAAAACACGCTCTGGCAAAATTGTGTATCGTATGACTGTACAGTGTACACAGTCTAAAATTTTTTCAAAGCATTTGGTTAAAAAATATTTGAGTTATTTGCAGTTGTTTGAAATAAACGAAAGATCATTGCCTTAATTAAATTTTTTTCTCGTCGCTTGTAAACATCCTGAAGACAAGTTCAATATTTTGTGTGGAAACGCTTTGACTTAAGGCCATGCTCTCTAGTTTCTACTTTATTTTAGACATACTAATTTCTTACGCCTAAACGAGAGCATATATCACAAATCTGTCTGGCAGTTTTGTTTAAAATAGTCTTCTCCATGTTGGCTGATTTTTTCAAGACAGTGAATACTATGGTTCTAGTTAAGTACGTAATTAACAAAATTGTGGTTAATTGACTTTTTCGTCAAAACCGAACAATTTCTTGCTTTCAAAAAATAGATATCACGAAAAGAAAAACATTTTAAACCAAACTGCCGGACAGTTTTTTTTTATATCTGCTCTCGTTTAAGCTTAACAAATAAATTAACTATCACAAAAACAGTAGAAAGTAAAGAGCATGGCCTTAACACACTGCAGTACAGCCGGAACTCAGATTATGTGAACCATTTATGTGAGTACTTTCAAAAACCCTGCTGAAGATCTCTTTTCTATTAATTTCGTATCCTTCGGCCGTACTTAAAATTAACGTCTATCAACCGTGAATTCGAAAATTCACCGGTGCATCTACCGGTGTACTCCGAACGTTCGTAAATGATTGATTTACTCTCAACTGGTTGAATCTATTTACTCTTCGGTTCAACCTACCTCATAATCCGGTGAGTCTGGTGGACGTGCACCGGAACTTACACCGGTGAATTTTTTAACACTATCTCGCAAAAAAAAAATAGACGTTTGAAATAATTTACATGTTTGTGAAATGTGAGGTAAGTAAACTTGTCACATTTTCTGCATAGAAAATTGTTTGTATTTTAAATTATGTACTTCCTGAACAAATGAATTATTTATTTAATTTGCAAATTTCAATTATGTTCTACGTTTACTATTACCAATGCTACCAAAGTATTCAGTATGGATTTGCTTTCTGATTTGTATAAAACAAGACATACTAACTTCTTCACTGGCCGAAAAAACGTGTCTGTGCAATTCGAATATTGAAACAAATCCTTACTCTAGAATTCTGCTGTTTTAAAATTGTTCGAATTAAAAAAAAAATTCTGCGAATACAAAGCAGAATACTTACATGTATCTTATTTATGAAATCTAATTAAAACTGTTTATTATTTCATTTTTGTAAGTAATAGCAACGCATGTTCAATTTTAAATTTTGAAGTCTGATGGTGGTATACCAACATTCTCGTAAGTTTGGTCTTAACATCTCGTCAAATTTCAGAAAATGTGAATCAGATTCAATCTGTTCCAGGTAACTTTTAAAAACGAAAATGAATCTGTCTAAACAACAGATGATGTCTAAAATATATGAACCGGTGATGTCTTGGATTTTGTCTGCCCCGCGAGGAAGTGAAAAATTATGTTTCAGCTACGAACATTAATCCTACGGAGTCTCATATCAGTTGTCTTGAAAATTGTATCGCTAGCTGTTCGTAACGGTATCTTTATTATGAAAAGAGGGTAGACAGCAACCCACACTTTTATGATAAGTTAATTTTTTTTTCTAAATATCATACTCGATTGTGGGACATTCTATATATGTTGAACAAAATCATTATACTTAAAAATTATTTTACAAATTTTAATTCACATTGCTTCAAAATAGCGGTTTTTAGTATTTTTTAAAACTAAAATTTAATTTTTAACTTTTAAATCCTAAAAATGGAATAAACTTGTAATGTTGCATTTAAAATTAGTTTGTTTAAAGATTTTGATTTAAAAATAATGTTTTCTGTGGCAGCCAGACGAAATTTAAAAAAAAAAGTCATAGCTATGAAATAATTGTACTGTCATTGATTCTTAATTCACGTGCAAAATTTTTAATAATTCGGACGTCTGTAAGTGAACGAAAATTGAAATAAAATATTCCACTTCGTTCGCTCGTACATACAAGATAAGCTAAGAAAAGCGTGTTAAAAATCATGTAGTTCATCCAACGGAATATTTATGGTTAAACGAACTAAATTGAGTTTATAGAGGAAACACTAGGCCTATATATATTTCATGATGTACTGTACGCGAACTACCTAAGTAAGTTTAGGTTAGTAGCGAATGACCAATTGCCGGCATAAAATAACACATCACTACTGTTTCCAATTAATTCGATTTTCAAATGCCTAATGTTTTGGGGTTGATATTCTCATCAAAGGAAAGGTTACATATATGAGATTGTGTGGAAATTTAACCCCTTTAACCCCCAAGCCTTGGGATGTGATTCCTCATGGAAAAGTAAACGGATTGAACATTTGCTAACAAACGAATCGATGCTAGGCTATACAATAAGAAGGTATAGCCAGCATAACGATTTTCACTAAGGGAAGATTTTTTAAGGATAATTTCTTTGCAATAATAAATAACTCATTAACACATAAAACTCTCCAAAGAATCTCCATGCAGTTTCCTGTATTACAACAAAATAAAGCTGTATACTAAAATCGATTTTCAGTAGCAAGAAAACATCTTCACATTTGCTTACATTCTCGTGATGAATCGCCTCATCTTGATGTTCGGGCGTTGAATGTTCCTACATCATGCATACTTGTTACTTACGTCGTGGTCTACTGCTGAAGTCATTGGAATGACGCCTTTCCTCTCGACAGTAATCTGCGCGCCAGCTCTAAGTCCGTGGCGGGTACGCGTTTTTCGTTCCTAAATAATAAAACGAGGCGTGTCGACGCACATGCTAGCCGTGGTAACGTCGTAAGTGGGGTGTGGGAAGGTAGGATGTCGAGTAGACGATTGGAATACTTAATCGTCAATAAAATCTGAACTACTCATAAAATTCGATGAGATTTTTGTGCCGAGTAGATAATTTATTAGAGGACGTTTATTTACACAGCACAAAGCGGTAGTATGCTTTACTTTCGAGTAAATAATTAATAACTGTTTTTAGAAAAATAAGGACTTGAAACTACAAAATCTACAAAAATAGAAAACTGTAATTTTTATAAATTTTAATATGATAATATCTAGGCCTCTATGATAACCGAATTCATAAATACGGTACTCTCGTTTTCATTTTGAAAATAATTTTACTATCCGAAAATCTCTGCGTGAGGGGTTTACTGATATTATAATTATTTTCAAATGAAAACGCGAGTATTTTTGAAATTCGGTTTTTATAGAGGCCTAGATATTGTCGTATTAAAAATTTTAAAAATGACAGTTTTTGATTTTTAAATTTAGATTTTGTGGTTTCATGTCCTTATTTTTCTAAAAACAGTTTTTAATTATATTACTCGAAAGTATAGCATACTACCGCATAGTGCTATATAAATAAACATCCGCTTATAAGATATGTACTCGGCAAAAAATTCTTATAGAATTTTGATGAGTAGTTCCGATTATATTGACGATTGAATATTCCAGTCGTCCTCTCGACATAGTACCATTCCACACCCCTTAAGACGTATTTGCTACTGTGTTACTGTAGCCAACATGGCGTTAGTTCGAGAAATGCATACACGTCAGGCACTCAGAGCTGACGAGCGGAGAGTAACCGCTCTTTATAGGGTTTTTGCAGTCTCCCCGGGGAAATCATTTTAATTTCAATTCCATATACGTTAAGGTATTACTAGCATCCATCACCTTTGTTGCCGTAAGAAAGAACCACATTAATTTTAATTCCTTAATGTATTTGACGTAAAAAAATGTTCTAGACAGTTTAATTAAAAAAAATTCTAAACATTTGAAATACTAACTGTGCAAGTTAAAATGTATTGGCAGATTAAATGTTCTCTGTGTCACAACTGCAAAAAGAAAATACGCAACATGCACCTGTCCCCTTAAATGCTCGTGAGGATGAAACAATAACCGAATGCTTGGACGGAGAAACAGGAGAACCACGAGGAAACCAGCGGACTCCCGTACTGTCGGGCAGTGTTTACGTAGTAGTCTTTTTTTTCTATGAGTCGTCAGATGACATTTTTTTCACAATGAGTGTGGTCATAGCTATGAAATTACATATGCGACATTTTTATCTGGAAAAATGCCAAGATGATTAAGAAAACAAATAACATTGATGCATTTATAGGACTTTACGCAATACTTCCCACAAATACAATTGGGGACTTGAATTCGAAACCATGCTATCATCAAAATGTATTAAATAATAATAATAAGTAATATCTTTTTCGTGTGCATTTACAGTGGAACCTCGATAATACAAACCCTGTTAACACAAAGTTCTCATTATTACAAAGTGGTTTTCTTTCTCTCCTGGAATTAGATGAGAAATTAAATATTAACGTTGATGCACATTTAAAAGGTTCCCTTGTATGTATAACAATGTACATTCATATTCAGTGATTAAAAGAAGTTATGGTGGTAGTAAGAAACCTTGCATTTTGGTACTAAACAACATGAAAATATATTTACAGAATTTATTGGATTTTTTGTAAACACCTGTTAACACAAACCTTATTATTACAAACCATGAAAATTTAGGTCCCTTCAGGTTTGTACAGATGAGGTTCCACTCCATATCTATCTTAAATATGTTACTAATTAAAATACAATATTTTAAATCCGGTTAGAATCATATTTCATATATAAATAAATGCACACAGTGTAGAAATTATATATTTTTTGCTACTTCTTAAATTTTGCAGTTAGCATGGTTTGGAATTCAGATCCCATATTATACGGCCATCTTCAGCGCTGAAGCACGGCCTGTACGTTACCATCCTCGGGCCGTCTGCCCTCTCTAGCTGCTTCTGGAGTTATGCCCGCGTCGACCATTAAATGAATAATATTAAGTGAGTTAAAAAACACATTTTACTATAAATTCAAAAGTTGTTATTCTTGTTCACGTTATTCGCGTTCACCACGATTCGTATCGAAATTATTAAAAACAAAGTATTCAGATTAATTCTGTTAATATTGTGAAGCAACGTTTCAATAAATCTTACTAAATAACAGTTGATACCTAAACTAAATGAACCGCTAATGTCTTGTGTTTTGTCTGCCACACGATAAAGTGAATAATTATGTTTTAACAATGAGCATTAATCTTACGGTGCCTTATTGTCTTCAAGTTTTTTTTATCGCCAGGTATTGGTAACGGTAGAGACATTATGAAAATTAATTAGAAAGCACCCCATACATTTTTATATAAAATTTAATTATTTTTGGTCAATGACGTTATGAATTGTGGGACGTCACACTTCTGTTGAACAAAAACTTCACGTTTGAAGCTTAGTTTCAAGTTTTTAGTACATAAAACGTTGTTTTTGTTTTTCAAATAAATGTTTCAAATTTTTGTCCTAAAACAAATATAAGGCATTTTTAATTACTTATATCAAAATTGCTTATATAAAGATTTTTATTTTAAAAAATGTTCTCTGTCGTAACCATATGCTGGCTAGTCTGAAAAAAAAAAAAAAAGAATTTTTACGATTTTGAGAGGCTCTAGAATCAGCAAATAATAGGATTGCTATATTTTTGAAAACATAGAAGCAATGTTTGAAGTGTTTTTCACTGCAATGGACAAAGACATTGTGGCTAACTTACGCAGTAAAACAGTACACTAGTGACGCATTAAATCTAATATTAAATCGAATATTGAAAAACACGCCTGTTATAAATTTTTAACGATACGTGCTATGAGTTAGTATTACAAAATTGAACCTTTCTAAAGGGATTGATGCACGGCCGTCTGTAACTATCCATATTTTTCCCACTACAAGGTATATTTTGACAGTTCGTGCTCTAAATGATAATCTGATACACCCTTTTGCATTGCACGATAGTAAATAACTTTCATACTATCTCACATTTATTAGAAGATAAGAAATATTGGTTTATATTTGTTTTACCTTCGAACGAATGTCATATTATATGCAGGGAATTTATTATCTAACCATGCAAAAAAGTGTAGTAGACTAAAATTTAGAGCACGAAATGTCAAAAATGTTGAAACGCCTTCCAGGAGAGCTTGTAGAAGAGGAAAACCTGTTAGTAAAAAAATAATAGACGTACGTAAGCATTCGCGCGATGTGACATTTAATACATAAAAACAAGTTCAGTTGATAACACGTCTATTTTACTGTACTTCGTACCAGAGCATCGTTAGCTCCACTCCCTCAGTATGTCAACACTGGCTGGAACGTACCTGCTGGAAGCTGCTGTCTACGCAGGAAGTTCCGGCGGAGTTATCTTCCGGAGCAGTTGTACGGAGCGCGGTGCGCTGCCGGCCCTTTTTTATAAAACCCCACGGTGCTCGGCTGGTTGCCTACCCCTTCCCCCTTACGCTCAGAGGGATGCTGCGCGGGTTGCAGCACGTGGGCCGGCAGGGGCGGGACCAGACATCCCCCCTTCCTTATCTATCCTCGCGCGTCCGTGCGCGTCTTCCACGCGCGCATGTGCAGGCGTCGTTTCATTCACGGCAGATCCGTTCTCGGGGTGTTTTGTCTCTGGAGTCTTAACTGGTTTCAAATGTCTACGTATTACGCGTGGGAACAGCTGAGCCAGGGTGCCACGCTCGACGGAAAGTACATGATCTCTATTACAGCGCGTGTAACTGGCGAGCAAATTTTTCGTTGTAGTCTTTTTCCTATGGAACTTTAAGCGGTGACCTTAAAATTTTATTTTTAGATTGTATGAAGCAAAGGCCAACGCACTTTACGAATTCATGTGGTATTTTAGGATTTACAGCAGTCTAAAAAAACCGTTTTCAGTATTTTTGAAAAGGCCGAAAATCATGTTTCCGACAAGTGCGCTGAATATTTAAAAACATAGAGGCATAGTATCAAGTGTGTGTTCTTTCTATAGTAGATAAACGTAATATGAATAAGTTCAGAGGTTTCGCGTACTAAAGAATACGCGTGGCACACTACAACGCCGTCCATGCGCCAGAAGAAGACTTCAAAGTTTTCACCATAATATTTCGGTTATTTTTATGTCACTAGCAAGGCTTCGTCTACAACATCTCGTATATCCTATCTTCGTATGTAATGAGTAGGCTTTTTTTTATTTCAATGAAAGGTTTAAAACTATAGTTCAAAGACTTTATTCGTATCGTATGACTTCAAAGAGAAAATGGCTAAAATGTGACAAATTTTAGGGTTTAACATTCACTTTCCGGTGATGATGAAACGTACATACTGGAATCTGTAGTTCATTCCTTTGGATTTCGACCCGAGCACTAGCATCACACTGTTGTACATATAACTGGCATGTTGTTGGTAGAGTCCACAATTTTTGGTGAAAATAATCCTGCAACAGTTTGTTTCAGTGCCTTGCGTGCAAATCTACAGCTTTGCTTCATGGTTATCGGCAGAATGTATTATTTATAGAGAGGATGATTTATCGCGGGAAATCTTGACTGTTTACTAAGTTTCAACGTACTTTCAGTTTACCAGAATATTACTGACTTTCGCTTTAATGCGAAGCTGTTACACTATTTGGCTACTTCGATAAGAATCCCGCTGTTGTAATATTTGATGCCTATTATTGGTTTGCAGACAGCTACGTTGTGTCAGGCGTACATCACCTAATCACTAGGGACCCTGTTTTTTTGTTCGAAAAAAGAATTTTGCACCAGTTTGTTTCAGTGCCTTACGTACACATCTGCAATTCTGCATCATAGTTATTGGCAGCGTGTCTGTGTGAAAAGCCGCATCTCATTTGACTGAGCTAATAAAAAAAACTTTCCTGCAACACCACACGTCTGTGATTTGCCGGTAGAATCTCAATGCTCGTGAGACATCCAATCGCTGACCACGAATCAGAGCTGCTGGTGTGCATATAATACATTGAAACAAATTATTGCGGAATGGACCCCTTGCATGAAATTTTAAATACGTTGAAATATATGCCATATTGTTAACAATGTAGAAATTTGAAGAAAACAAAAATAATTTTTCTTCTAAACACTATAATTTAGGAATGGGAAGCAAGCAAAGTTCGGAAGCAGCAGGCGACCGAAAACATATTTTGATTGGTCCACGTCACAAGCCATACGGCCAGCACTGGTCATATAAATGATTAAGCTAGCACGGCAGTTAATGGGTAAAATATAGCGTATTGGTTAAGGTACTTTGCTACTTATTTTTAAGGATCCGGGTTCAAAACCCACGTATTTCATGAATTTTTATATAATAATATTAGATAGATTTACAAGCGTCTGATAGAAAAATGTTTTATTAATTTTTTAAAATCATTTATTTTCCATTTTCACAACCATATTAATACGATGTCTGAAATGACATATTTGCGCGGAAAAAACCAGGATTTAAATTGAATGCCAATCGCGAAAGTGAATTTTTTATGTGATCTAGTAGGACAGTGTATACATACATTAAAATAATAGGTCATGTATGGTTAAGCTTGCATTTAGGCTAAATGTGTTTATTATGTGCGTGTTCAATCACTCGTTACTTCACATATTACGTAATGAACACGTCATTAGTGGTAAATAGTACTATAGTAGGCTTATGTTATACTGATATACAACATAAATAACATTTTTTTATGCGTTACGTTAAACCAAAACCACACAATAGCCCAGACGTATTCTTTGCTGATAAATTTATGTATTGCATATGAACCTAACATCCGTAATGAAATACAAAATACTATTGATTACACAAGATATTAAATCTGGATAAATAATCAACGGTTCCATGCAAAATCTGAGAAACAATATTTTACTATCCCGAAAGATCATCGAACTCACTTAAGTTTTCCAATATCAGCCCAGATAGTAACCATTGCACCATCGTGGCCGACACTTGGTATGGTTCTATTGTAAAGTAAATATATGTGTATTAAATAATTAAATATAGTAATGGTTTGCGCCAGTAAACATGTTTATTTAATGTATTATTGCATATTACAGTGCCCGGATATTGCTCTGATATTGTGCGATATAACAATGTGCGTAACACTAAACTTTTATGAAACCTCCGACTCGAATACATTTGAAATATAACATTTGTTACATTTTATGATTAACTACATACATATAACCTAAAGTAAACAACGTAGCAGACTTAGAAATCGTTTTTTTTTATTGACCAAGCGTAGTCTGGCATTCCGCCGGAGTGCGACAGCAGTCAGGTAGGTAGCTTGCCAAGGCTCCGTGTGTACTATAGCTTGTGACGTCACTGCACGTTTCCGCGGGCGTTTTAAAAGCGCGAACTTTAAGTTGTTGTAGTTACCTCATATTGACTTCAAATTTAAAAATGTCAACACACATCGATTTCTTTTTACATGCACGTAGTGTGGATGTTCTCATTGAAATTCACTTGAGGGGTCCATTATTTTCAACAATAAACGTGGGCTCTAGCTATTGGACTACAACGAGCTCGATCGGTATCAATCAGAGAATGCCGTCTTTATAGCACGTACAATGCTCCGCGCTTTGCTTTTTCGGTGTCCATGACGCAATAAATAAATAAAAAACATAAATGAAGACAGTAGATAAAATAATCTATTGTTCCAAGATATGTAGAACTGGTAATTAAAGTGTCTGTTTTCAAATTATACTATTTTATAATTATTAAATTAATATTTAATAAGGTAGTCAAATAAGACATTTCACTGTCTTAATGGGTTTTTAAGGTCAGTTTTCTTTGTCATTGCAGTTGTGGTATGTCTTATCGTACAGTATTTGAAGCTAAATAGTTATTATATTACATTCTCTCATCTTTGAAGGTAGATGACTTTCTGCACACTCAAGCCTATGAAATTCTGTTAAGCAAAGCTGAATGTAATGATAGGCTAAGAATTTGCAAATTAAACGATAAAGCCAATTACAAAGAGACAAACATAAACCTGTAAACCTAGGAAACTACCTCTGGCGGTTTTTATTTTACGCTTTACTGAAACTTAATGTATTTGTTTTGAAAAAATTCGTTTATTTCGATTTATATTTGCAAAATTGAATTATTTTGCCCCATAAGCAATTAAAATTTTATAATTTATATTTGATGTTGAATTTTTATTTATTCAACTAATGTGAGCGTCAGATATTTAGTCCTTAGTAAAACGTGTTGTCCGCCTGATACACGCTTTAAGGCCTCGATAGGTAGTTTATTTTCAAACTGGTGCAAACATCTCAAAACAGTTTTAACTGAATGCTTTGAAAAAAATTCAAGACTAACAGCATTCGTACGATGCACGATTCTATGTAGGCGTTTTGCAAAATATTTAACCGTACGTACGCATGAAATAATATTCCTCGATTTTGGCTTACATTCGTAACAATATTGATGATAATTTGGGCGATCTTACCGAAAATTCTATTTACCTGACACTACAGTACAGACATGGCGATTGAGCTGGTAATTTATAGTTAGATCGTAATTAGTCGAGCAAATTATAAATATATGTAAAAATTGCTTCACGGATTGCGGCGTAGTCACACATAAATAGCAAAATCGTCATACCATCAAATAGGGATGATTTTACTGTGGGGATTTTGCTTGTTTGTTTTATTGCATCCGTAAGATCTTTTCAATACACAATAGCACAAAGATATGGGACAAATCATGAGGATTACATAGTAAATACATGACATTCGTCTACTCAAAATATTTAATTTGAAGCCATTTGGTGAAGAAATTGTAAAATTTATCTGAAAGAATCAAATTTGAGGGTTTAAATACTTGATTTGACGTATGTACTTCTTCATTTAATGGTCCCAAAAAATATATTGAGTCAGGTCAATGTTACCCCTGCAGTCAAAGTGTCTACATTTGTCGGTACGTGTGCTGTAGTGCAAGGGAAATAGAATATTATATGCACTACAATTGCGTAATTAACATGTTTACTACCAGAATTTTTAAAATAGTTTTATAATTCAATATGGCCGGTGAAGCCGAGTCTTAAGAGATAGTGAACGCTAGTTTTTTTTTTTTTTTTTTTTTTTTTTTTTTTTTTTTTTTTTTTTTTTTTTTTTTTTTTTTTTTTTTTTTTTTTTTTTTTTTTTTTTTTTTTTTTTTTTTTTTTTTTTTTTTTGTGCACGGAAAAGGTGAAGGCGATAGGTTGAATATAACATTGGAAGAATGTGTTTTTCAATGGGACTTCAAAGCGATGACCATCTAATTTTACTTGTGAAAAGTATGTGGTAAAATCCAACGCAAGTTACTATGATTTTGTTTTACGATTACGATTGATATTTTCTCAGCAACATAAACGTGAAAAAGTAGTTTTTAACACTTCTGAGGAGCTTGAAAATCATGTTATCAATTAGCGGACGGCATTTTTAAAATCAAAGGGACACCGTTTGAAGTGTCTTTTTTTTTCGTAGACAAACGGATTGAAATCATTTTTAATATTTACACAAGAAAAAATACTTTCCGCGTCACGCTACAGCTCGGTTCATGCGCCAGGTCCACCAACTCTTAAGAGAAGTCCAGACACGTTTTTTTCTCTGCTAGAGACAATAAAAAATAAGTCACGTGGCGAGACTGGTGTACGCGTTTTGAATAATATCTCCTTAAGTATGGGCGTAATTACAAACAAACTCTTCTATCTTTTTGAGTCATGAATAAGGTTGTTATTTTATTTCCGAGATAGAGCAATCTGGAAAACCGCTTTTAACCATTTTTGAGTGGCCCGAAAAACACGTTCCTAGTAAGCGTGCCACGCCATACCACCGTACATGTGTCAGGCGAAGAATTCATTTGAGAGCGCCTTGTTACTAGGGAAATGTCTCGATGGTTTATTCAACACAAAATTGGTTGCTAGTCTACTGCGGAAAACGTATAGCCATGTATACGCTGATATTAGGACGAAAGGAATAACACGATGCCTTTCTCGAAGGCGATAACTTCGTATGTGAAACTCGCAGAAAACATCTCGTTTACGGCTGCTGGTGTGAGAAGTATCTAGCTAGAATCTCTGTAACGCCAACGTCTTCGAGTTTTCTGTGATTTCCGGGCCGGCATCCTATCGCGCGCGGTCATCACATCGACTGTGGAAGCAAGAGATACTGTATCTCTTGTACAAAGATTAAAAATTACTTTACGCACTAGCTGTAATGCCCGGCGTTGCCCGGGTAAGAACATATCACACTTTTAAGGGCGTTACAGAGGGAATTTTTTTTTTTAATTTTATATTTATATGAAACAGTGTTAATTTTGTTTTGTGGACGTTACTTGGGAGAAAATTTCTCTCTTACTAAAAAAAAAAAAAAAAAAATCGGCCAGTTTTTCCATAATGGCATTTCAAAGTCAAAATGTTCATGTTTTTAGTTCATTTTAATTCATACACACCTCGTAAACCAATTAACATAATGAAATGAAGTAATTCACAGTAAAAGTACACGTCACTGGCTATGGTCTTAGGTATATAAAAATCCAATACAAATTACATTTGTACTGAAAAATTTTTAAAAGTAACAAAAAACTGTTAAATTTCAGATTGTTTTTTAAATACAATACATTGTTTGAATGGGTATTTATAAACATAACGCCCAAGCCAGTGACATGTACTTTCACTGTGAATTATTTAGTTTTATTATGTTAAATGGTTTTCAGAGGGTGTGTGAACTAAAAAAATCTTCACATTTTGACTTTGAAATGTCGTTATGGGAAAACTGACAGAGCTATTTTTTTTGTAAGAGGCTAATGTTCTCCCAAGTAACGTCAACAAAATTAACACTGTTTCATGCTAATACAAAATTATGATTATTTTTTCCTCTGGAACGCCCTAAAGGCGCCCGCCTACTGCCCGTGCATTTGTATGAGTGAGGCACGACGCCAAGGGCGATGTTGACCGGCTGATCTGGCGCGGTATCGCCTCTACCGCAAGACACTGAAACTGCGTGCAGTGATATCGTAGACGACTCGTCTGACTGACACATTCAATGGTGACCTATTCTTATTATTGGTGAAAAGCTTTAAACATAGTCCGTTGCATTTTTCTACAGTATTTTCACACAAATCCCATAAGTAGTTTTTCAGGTACAACAGGCTGAAAAGGCATTTGTTAGCCATTTTGAGATTTTTCTAATTGACGTGATGTTCAGAAACTACATTTCCGTCATCGTTTGAAGTGTATTTTCTTTTCGCACAGTGGCTCAATTGGCACATCTGGAATAGTTCTGTTAAAAACAGTATTTACGAACACGCTGCAGCGCATTTTTTTAAGTGCCTGGTAGTCGGCGTCCTTAATGAAACAAGGGCCTATTTATAACCAAACTTATAAAACCAAATTAAATCATTATATTTAATTTTGTTTGTAATTAATTTCATACTTAACAAATTATTACAATACTCTGCACAGCTGGAATATATTCCCACTAAAATTTGAAAATGGAACATTCGACAATGTTCCAGAAGAATTTTGAATTCTGTTCCAGTTAAAACAATTAATCAAAATAGATCTCAGACGTTGCAAAACAAGAAGTTCCTTCAATGGTCCGAAATCGTTTGTAATATTCTCTAACATTCAAGAACCTTATAGAACATAAAATAATATTCTAGCTTTCGATTTCTAGCTGAGCCCGTTTCGACATTAACATCTTAAAACCAACCCCCGTAAGTCCAAACAGAAAGATACTTGATGTATAGGGGGTGAAGGGATTCCATACCATATATAACCTATATGGGGCTGAGATGCTAGTAGTTACTTTAAATACACATATAAAAATATGACATTTAAATTCTGGCTATAATTACAAGGTAATTATAAGAATCCATTAATTTACTGTAATGTTTATTCTCCATCTTAATGAAATGAAAACAATTCATTATTTTATATGTGTACCAGTATATAGTGACAATCCCATGCATACGCGTATATGTTACAGTTTATGAAAAAATCACATCGGTGTCAATTTTATTCTGCTCTTATAACTAACTTTTATATCAAAATAACTTTCTTACGAAAAAAAAACGATAATTCACCTACAATAAAGATGTCATGAGATACTTATTATTCGTTAACATATTTTCGCATTAAAAAATACTTTTGTAAGTAATGTAAATTTTTGTATATTTACAATTTCTTGCGAAAACACATTTCAACGTGTAATATTGTTGTTTTCGTTGATAATATCCCGACATCTGAGCTACATGTGCTGGTAACGTTTGTTTCATTTTCATATGTAAATTAGTTTTTATCATCGGTAAGTTCCAAAAATAGTAAAATGTTGATTTAAACGTGTCACTAGCATACAATTACAGGATGTGGATTTTTATTAAATAAAAATGTCATCAGAAATAATGTCTACAAGCTGCATGATATTCAGTAAAATTAATGTACAATATACTAAATGCGTGCTAATCAGTAACCTCTAAAACAATATGTTCCATTTCTACTGTGTTTGTGAGGATTATTTGTTGCACTTAAGTGGAGGAAATAATGAAAAGGTCTTATGATTTTCTTTAAAACTGTTTTGCTGTGAAGACTTTTTGATTCGAAATTAAAAATAATACTGTGTTAAAGAATTACTAATGTATAAAATATTTAGGTAGTTAACTAATTATCCAAAATCAAAATCGTACATGCCAACGTTATCCAATATTAAAGGAAAAGCGAAAAAAAAATAATTTGTTGAAATACTACGAAAAATTAATTATTGAAAGTTAGTTATTGTTCGTCATTTTAAGTATCAAATTATACTAATTAATACGACGAATGTAAATATCTTATTTAATTTGTTATTAAAGACAAAATTGTCATATATATGTATGAATGAATATAATGGATACGTCAGGCGTTAAGGCCCTGTCAAACTGTCAAATTTTTGTCTCCAACTATATTTCACAGTAAAGTTGGAAGACGAATGTTTGACTAAATGTGGTCATCGATACCAGCTGTTAAGTAGTAGTTATGAATGCACAGTCATGGTGGGGTTTTGAATGGAAACTCAATTTTGAAAGGTACGTGTAATTTATTGATTGATTCTCATTACATAATCAAGATTGATTCACCAACCTTATATGTGTAAAAGCGGTTTACACAATTTCGGATTTTCGCGGACATGTCCAAATTAGAAAGTTTGCTCCTCAAATTACATATCTTTTGTCTAGGAAGATAATTGTTAAAATAGTATAAACTGTTTGCACTAAAACTGGGTAACTCTTTCACGATATCTTCTTCGTTTAGTTATTATAAGGAGGGATATAAAACCATAGAAATGTGTGACCATGGTCTGGCTGAAGTATTATTTTAAGGCATTTTCGAACAGAATCTCTTGCTGGCAGAAGTGGATTACCAAAAAAGAAATAAGATTACGAAATTCACATAACAAGATACAGTAAGTAAACGAAACCATCTAAAATCACTAATTTGAGAAGTTTACTACTGAACATCCTGATCGGCTCACCCCCCTCCCCCCTCCTCCCAACCCTCATCGGGCTTGCCCTTCTCCGCGGTAGTTTTGTCTCCATGGAAACATATTATTAACCAACCTCTTTATGTCAAAAATAATAATAACGATACGAAACCATTGCGCGCCAATTTAGTCCTCCGCGTCTAAAAAGATGGAATTATTCTTGTTGTCCCTACCAGCGTCGCCTATATCACTTCCCTTCTTATTGCCTCTAGCAGGTAAAAATGAAACGTATTGCGAGGATTTGTCTTATAAGTTCTGCCTACTAAATGTGCAGTCAAATGGAGTATAAACAATGTATCTAAGTAAGCCTACAAATAAAATATTTTCCCTGTGAGTGAGTTTCGAAGATTTTTTTTTTCGAACGAAAAGTGAATTTTTTTTTAATCCTATCATAATGAAAAAAAAACTATGCCCATTTCGTTTATTTTTTATTCGTATATTTCCATGCAACATGCGGAGTCTTACAATTGACGGTTAAGGGACAAGTTAAGTATAAACAAATATGTTACAACAATTAGGAATTTAAGAATATTAAGAACTGTAACAATAACAAGTAAATAACGCACGAAGTAAAAAAGAAGAATCTAAAATTTAATACTAATAATATACACTTAGTTTTAGTTGTTAGTCAGGATATTCATGATCCATATATTCAGAAATAGTAAAATATGAATAATTTATTAAGTATTCTTTCAGTTTAGCTTTAAAATTATTACTACCCATGTCATATATTTGTTTTAAAATTTTTGTCAGTTTATCACGCAATACAGTGGCAGAGTACATGACACCATGTTGAAGTACCTTTAACGCACTGGCTTGTGTTGATAAGTAGCTTATCGAGTGTTGTACTTATGAACTACCGAGTTCTTGGGAAATAGTATTATCTATTGCAAAACATTGTGTTTAGTATCATCTAGAAGTAATTCTACAATCCACACGACGCAAGATTCAATCTTACGAGACTTCTCGTGCGAACTCTCATGCACTGCCTTTCCAAAACATTTCACATACCGTGAATACTTTGCAGAACGTTCTGTCCTTGCAGAAGATTGGTTAATGGCCTCTGTTGATATTCTACATATATTAAGCTTACATAAACATTCAAATATTGTTGTTAAAACAAGTACTTCCCTAGAATATTTTGTTACAGTAGTTTTAATACATGTGTTACAGCTGCTTCCTGAAATCAAATGTTAATTTAAAAACTCGTTAATCACCGCTGCACGATTCGCCAAATTGAACATCGTACGACGAATTTAAGAGTAACTCCCATATCTATTATATGTAAACAGTTGGTTTTATGATCCGCGCAGTACGATCAAAGGATATGTTACGTTTTTTTTTTACAAGTTTTGAGACTCTGAACCCAAAATTATATAACGTATTTTATTATATAATTTGGTTATAGAGCTGCAGTACACGTTACATTCTCGCGTGATATTTGTGCGAAATTTGCATTTTGCGCTAGTATTGCATGTATCTTGCGTCGTGTGAAAGATTTTTCTTAAAGGGTTTACTTTACACAAAGCCTTAAGAGTGTTCAAGTGCGATAAAATCATAATTTTATATTTATATAAAATAGTTTTAGTTTTGTAGACGAGCGTCAAAGTCAAAATTGGCATGTTCTGCTGCCATGCAAACAGTGGAAACCAATTGACTTACCTAAGAGAAATAATTCACAGTGAAATAACATGCCACGGGCTACGTAATAAAATATTTTTAAAAATCCTGTGAACTGTTTTTGTATCAAAAAATTGCTGAATTTTCTATTTTCTTCCTGTTCTTTTGCGATTAAAAAAAAAGCAAAATATTACGTTATGGTCTTGTAAATACTTTATTGCATAACTCATGGGATGTAATATCACCGTGAATTATTTTATACAAGTAGGTCAGTTGGTTTTCACTATTTTCATGGCAGCAGAACAAGAAAATTCTGACTTTGTCGCACCGTTATGAGAAAACTATGAATGTTAAAATTGTTTCGTAAGAGGAAACTGTACTCACAGGTTTCGTCAACAGAACTAACACTATTTCATATTAATATAAAATTATGATTTTATCGCACCTAAACACCCTTAAGCATTAACAGCACCCCCTGTCGCGTACTAAAATTCGTTGCAGTGTGTTCGTAAACACGTTTTTTTACTAACTAATCCGCATGTGCCCAATGTGTCCATGTACGAAAAGAAAACACACTTCATACGACGATGGAAAGAGAGTTTCAAAGCATCATGTCAATTAGAAAAATCATTTCGGAGCGCCTCAAAATTGTTAAATACAGCTTCCTCAACCTGTTATATTTGAAATACTACTCAAGGGATTCATGTAAAACTACTCTAGAAACATGAAATTAACTTTGGTTAAAACTTTTCACCAATAAACGGATGGGGTCACCACTGAAAGTGTCAGTCAGGAGATTGACCTATGATACTACAGCATGCCGTTTCAATTTCTTGCATTACAGGCGATACTGCATCCGATGAGTCGGTCAGATCGCCCTTGGCGCCGTGCCTCACTCCCACAAACACACGGCCAGTAGACGAACAACATAAACCTTATGTAGAAGAACTTGGAATGTTTTCATTTAAATTGGTTTAAACAGAAGTTGTGACGAGCCAAAGTGGAACTTTTGTGTATCTCAATATACTCAATTATGTAAATTGAAGAAAATGGCATTTGTGATTGTAGATACCTCGTGTCGGGTATCAAATTAACCGTCTTGATACGTCGGTACTGAAAATAATTGTAATTTAGTTGTATTATTATATTTAAGTAGTTTAGGATTAGTTTAGTAGATAATAGTAAATGAAAATCAAGTGCCTCGAAGTCAGGATAAGGGGTGATCTGCCGTCACAAAAGGTCTGGGCCGTCCGGCAGCCCCCTCCCCCCCCCCATCATACCATATCAACACCTTCTGCCACAACACCACTGTAACAACCTGGCAGTGGGGATTACTTTTATTTATTTGAATAAATATCGGCGTCAGTATAGTTATAGCTAATCAATAAAAATAATATTTTGTAATCAAGGGTATGTCAACAGATATAAAATAATTAAGCTTTGACAAACAATAAATAACGGTCAAGGGTAATGCGACGTTTTGCTCACGAGGGGCGGAGCTAGGTAGTCCAGGGTTTTCATTGGCTGGAAGGCGTGCCCAAGGATTATTGTACACTGGGGACCTTTTCCCGCCAAAAGTTAAGATGTAAGAGTCGTCGTCGAGATTTGAGAGAGAGAAGTAAAGGTGAGCACGGAAGGAGCTGTTGGCGTCCTATCCGGCCACTTCGTCGAAACATTTCAATGAAAATACTTACGTTAAATATTTGCAAGGGCAAGCGTAAGCGTCGCATATTATAATATTATCAGTTCAGCAGAAGTACAACTCTCTCCACCCCTGTGAGTGGCGTGGCGGTACACGAGACTGATTTAACTATATTTGCCTGAGTTATCAATTCTCACTCCTCGACTCAATAGCTAGTGTTGCATTAAGGGGACCGTCGCAAAGTATACACAATTGAAATGTTACTGCTTACTTCCCAAATTCGACAGAAGAAATAGTAAGCTTGACAAATCACATAATATGTTGGTAATCCCATTATGCCATTCGTAATTCACCCAAAAACCACCAGCTTGCTGTAACCTAAACACACACAAGACGTATAGTTTAAGTGTCTTGCAATTATTATTTCATCATTATTATACAAACCAGTGCAGTCAAAATACAATATCCAAAGTATTTCCCCATTGGTTGTAGTTAGGCAGTAACCTCGCTGCTCAATTTTGCAACTCTTGCTTACTTAAGTCTTCTTACCGCTCCAGTTTTTAGTCTACTTTCCGAAAGAAGAAATCGGCTTAAGATATCACCTTTCTGTCTGTGGGTCCATGTGTGTGTGTGTGTGTGTGTGTGTGTGTCCGTGTGCGTGTGTGTCCCTAAAAACTTTTGAACGAGCTGACCGAATTTCATCAAACTTCGTACACATAATAGTACTTTGTAATCTAACTTGACTTATGTGTATTTCGTATACGCCCTATTCATATTTTCAAAATGGTGGCTATTTAAATATTTTTCGATCAAGCTGATATCTAAATATCTGTAAATTGGAATTGCATGAAATTTGGTACACATATACTACATACAAAGCTGACCTGACTTTTGTGAATTTCGCATATGCTGTGCTCATATTTTCAAAATGGCAGCAATGTTTATAATTTTAGCATAGTAATACATAACTTAGGAAATGTTTTTCAGAATTTCACCAAACTTGGTACACTTATACTACATACAAATCTGACTTGACTTTTGTATATTTGGTTCATCTAGTGATATTGTAAAATGGGTGGCACTTTTTATAATTTTAGCATAGTAATACATATCTTAGAAAACGTTATTCAAAATTTCACCAAACTTGATACACATTTACTAAATACAAATCTGACTTGAATTTTGTGTATTTCGTTCATCTAGTGTTGATATTGTCGAAATGGCTGCGATTTTTATATTTTTAGCATAGTAATACACATCTTAGGAAATATATTCCAGAATTTCACCAAATTTGGAACTCATATACTACATATAAAGCAGGCTTAACTGTATGTTTTTCGTTTATCCTGAGTCTATATTTTCGAAATGGAGACAATTTTAATATTTAACATAGTATAACGTATCTTAGGAAATGTTTGTCAGAATTTCACCAAACTTGGCACACATATAGTACTACATACAAATCTGACTTGACTTTTGCGTATCTCGTTCATCCTTTTGTAATATTATGAAAACGGTGACTGTTTTTTATCTTTATGATAGAAAGCCATGTCATAAAATTTTCCCTAAGTTTATTAAACTGGATACTCGCATATTACTTAACAAGCTTTCTTATTTTTAGTATATTTCGTGTATCATACTTTTAAATCAATGTTATTAATTGCTTTTTCTAGATTACGTAAAGGATTTTAACTTTCAGGTTTAAATAGCACCCACTTTGAGTAAAGTAGGCATATCAGTTATGGTCATAACTTCTTGTTAATAGTGTAAACGCACGCTTAGCGCAGTCTGAGGAGGCGGAGCGAAGGTGTAAACTTAAGTTCGCCAGCCGAGCGATGATGGCATTGGGTAGGTGGAAGGGGGATTATGAAGGGGGACAATGGCTTTGTTTGGATAACTTATTAACCAAGCGGTTTCAGATTTTCTCATCGTCTGCCCTATGCCAACAACTCTATTCCCAAGGTCAACTTTACAGTTTGCCAACTAGAGAGAATGGGAACACATGCTGGGAAAGGACACACAAATATGGTACTTAAGGTAGATTAACTCTTACAATCTACCTTATGCATGTGCCTCTTGGTACATATACACGATGAGTCAGGACGGCGTGTGTCGATGACGCGTGGTGATTGCTTATAGTATATATATATATCACATTTTCCGTAAAAATGAATTAAACTGTCAGTAATGATACCATGAAAATTGACTTTTAATTTAATTTACTTGAATAAAATCAAAAACTACTTCTTCATTCCTTCTTGAAAGCTATTCAGAGTGGTAGATGCTTAATAGGAAGTGGTATTTTATTTTAGTTTTAATGAAATTCATTCTGTGCTAATTTTCAGGGTACCATTACTCCTACCTTGAGTCTCTTATTTTTTAGAATATCATTAAGCCCATCTTGATTATCTTTTCTTTAAAATTTGAAACATATATTCGACTTATTTTTTCATAAGCTATCACCACTACAGTACCACACACAGTAATGAATCATCATTTATGTGTAATCCCAGAGGTGGTGGTAAAAAAAGGCAGGGGCAGGGGAGGCAAATGCCCCCTGGATTTAGAATTTTCAGTGTATAAAATTATTTTTTTTTGTATTTTGTTATTTAAGTAATGCTAACTTAGGCACACACAACTGAAGTTTTATTATTAAAGTTTCTAATTTAAACATGTTTAATTGATAAAAAAGAAGATGCAACAAGGCCACTGTCGCCGAAAAAAAAAATCTTCCCCCAAGAAAAACCTAAAATGACGCTTCTGGGTAGGGGCAGGAGGACACCGTCCCCCCCCCCCTGCATTTTGTAAGAGAGGGAAGGAGCAACATAGGCGTTTGCCGCGCCGTCAGGTTGGCATCTACAATCAATAATAAAGTACGGCGGCAGTTAAATTTCTCTCAAACCAAGGAAATCAAAATATTGAACAAGAAAGACATGAATTAATTTTATCACCAACTGAGGAGGATACATAGGGTTTTGTGAGACCGTTAACTGGAAAATTAAACAGTTACCTTGGCGGTTAGGTGCACTTGGCTTTCAAAATTTTCGAATACCAGTGACAGTTTCAACCAATAGCTCCTCTTGTGGGTTATAGTTTGATGCGGAACTGTCTGCCCTTTTAAATAAAGTATTACTTCAACGAACAATTTTACTATATCCCGGTAAAAAGCAATACAATATGCAACAGTCACTCGAGCGCCTTAGCCGGGGGAGGGGGAAGATGGTGTGTTTAGAGGTTCCCACTCCGGTTTTAGCCCTGAAGTAATAGTGAAAACCTTAAGTAAATTCTATCTTTAGCATCAGTATCCCTGCCAGTGGTGTAGTCAAAAGTTTCGAAAGAAAAACTGCTTAAATAGCACTACTTTGCAACTGAAAATCTACATTTTCATGAGTGAAGACCCCAAACCCACCACTTAATATGAATGATCGACATCATATTTCAAGGCTGGTATCCCCACACAAATTCTAGTTACGCCCCTGAGTCGTCGCTAAGTGTTATAAATGCTGCGTCGTTTGTGTTTTTTCGCCATATCGAGAATATGTACAGTTAAAATGTATTTTAAAATATATATGTATTAAAATCAATATATGTTTGATTGGAAAAACTCGTAATTGTGCACCGGATACTACTGTATGGAACAGGGATCAGGATGGGTCCAAATCGGTTTCAAATGTACGTAGGGCCGTATTACGTTTAAACAACATAAACCGTTACCAGGCGCTATATTTACTCATAGTACGAGTACGCGACGTAAAGACATAAATACTACACCTTGATTCACCGTGCAAATAAATAAATAAATAAGACACGAACCTTTTCTTCTTCCTTCACCCCCTTGCCTTTCATCTTTTGAGAAACAACCTTAGCTGCCCCTGTCATTTTCAATTTACACAGTCAGTTTGTCAGCTGTAGAAGCACATTATATATAAATAAAATAGCCGATTCTTCATATAATTCTTACCAACAGTTTTCGGTATTATTATTGCCTTCACACACGAGACACACACAGACACACACGAGCTGCCCAGGGACGGCTTTGCCCGCGTGGAATTTTTTAAGCCAAACTATAGCGATAGCTTATCATGTTAAGAGTACTGTGTACCGGTTTCACATCTCCGTGTTTGACGCGAGGTAACAGCGGAGTGATAAGAGCCAGAGCACCACTCTCAATGATATGCACATGGTCTCTATTCACAGCGCGCTAAACTGACGTGCAATATTTTGGTATAGGCGGTTCGGAATAAAGTGAGCACTCAAAAAAGCCCTGTAACATTACTCTTTGCAGCAAATTCGTATCTTTCCGCGCGCAACGTCTCAACGACGGGAACTGTCTAACCTATCTGGACACGTCACTTAATGCTTGCGCGTTTAAGATAAATTTTGCTGTCGATAGGAACCTATATAGTCTGACAAAAAAACGTTAATTAGTTATGTAAAACATGGTTATGTCAAATTTAGTTCATTTTACTTCAGTATTGCTGTATTTAAATAGGAAAATTCACGGAACTACTTGCTCCAATACGCTGCCAACCATACAAGCAGTAAGGTAACTATTGTTAACGTTGAATCATATGCAGTAACGGCTAGTGACTTTTTTCAAAGGTTAAATATTTAGTGCTCACTTTATTTTGTAATGCATTTTAAAACGCTCATTCTATGGTCAATGAAACTCCGAGCTAGGCATAAATTTGTTTTTCAAGTTTGAGTATGCTATGAGAAATTATGTTAAAATTAATACAACATCTGAGGTTGTAAACTATACTAAGTTAAAGTCACACTTCTTTAAGAATTCGAGCAGCTTACTAGGCCAACCAGCAGGCAAACA
>PNEQ01012768.1:0-39751 GCA_003012365.1 Medauroidea extradentata
AAAGTGTGTGTAAAGACGTCACTGATCTATGACGACGCAGCCAAGGTAAGATAGTATGGAGGGAGGCCTACAAGCGCACATTATCACTTCAACCACGGCCGTGACTTCAAGTAAACAAAAAAAAAAAAGGAGGAAAGGTAGACTGAGATTTACGTTGCTCCTGGCCTCGTATTCTAACAAAGAAGCCCTGGAAAAAAACTATTTCTCGTAGGAAACTAGCAGCTGGCTGCAGACACTGTCACATGCTGATGTACAGCAATTTTTCACGTAAACATCTCGTGAGTTGCGTATGGTCACGTGCAGTGTTTGTATTACTGTTGAGACTGTACCGGTTGACCTTGACTACTTCCGCTCGTGCTCTACCACCCTAGCTTATCTCACACAAGCACGCACAGACTGTAGTCAGCCAGACGGGAGAAGGGCGTGAGAACTTTTATGTGGTCGAAGAGTGCCTTGGTGCCAGCTTCTGGTACAGATAAAAAAGATCAGCCAGAAGAAGCATAAACAATAAATAAAAAAGAATCTGCCGGCCCAGGTTGTTTGACATTCTTTCTTTTATAGTTCTCCCATTGCAGCGATAATTTCCCCACCACCCCTTCCTATAAATTGATACGTTCAAAGCAGTACATATTGCCGCTCCTTTTGCTTGTAGAAATGATAGCGTACTGGTTTCCTCACGTTTCTTGTGATTAATGACTGACTACCCCTCCTCCCCGGACGCTCCTCGATAACACCGACAAATCGTAACTCGGACAGCTTCTCCCCCCTTTTAGTCCGAGTTATCGAGGGTTCACTGTATATACAAAAAGAAAAATTATGCTCCCTTCTAGCAGTTATCTAGTTATACCTCCCCCTCTCCTCTTACCACCCAGCGAGCTACCGAATTAGACTTCCCTGGAATGGTCGTCTGGATCATCGAGGTTCAGTACCATATGAAAAAATAAATTAGTGCCAGACATATCCATGGGGGAGTGTGTGGATGCCGTCCTCACAGATGGCTCGTTTGTCATCTTCCCAGGACAGAGCCAACTTGTTGGTACATCCCATGAAGACTACATGTTGGTGGGACCTTGTGCTGCATACCTTAATGTGTTTCTTGTTTGCTCCTTTAGTACAGTCGTGTAGTCCTCAAATCTAAGTTTGTTTTTCACCACACATTTCTATACTACCTTGGCCTTTTTTGAAACTTTGCTATTGCATTGGTACGTATACATTTTGGCTATCCGCCCTACGAATTCAGACATCCCCTCTCCACAACATTCATCTTTGAATTTTCCCACCACCTTTTTGTTTGTAGGAGAGTAGCACTGGTGTGTGGGAGGGTACATGCTGGTGTAAAACTCAGACATGAAGGTGGGCGTCTGCTGCCAAGTCACTATAGAAATCGGCGGTCTGGACTGATAGATGAAGGCTTCTGTGTCCATGTAGGCCAGCTGGAGTCTGTCACCATAACGAACCTGCATTACATCGTAGTGGAGCCTATACATGAGAGTCTTGGAAAGCTCGAGAACTGTGAAACCAGCATAAATAGGTTTGTCAAACATTGTTGTCTCCTTCTCCATTTTCATCAATTATAGTTTTTCAGAATACATTGTGCGACACTTGAAGGTGGGCTTAGCAATTAGTTTCTTCACTCTATTTTCTTTGCATACAATTTCCATTACTTGACGTTTCCTTTTAGTTTCCATTAATTTGCCGAAGGTGGTATTGTTAATTTAATTTATAAAAATCCTTTTCGAAATCGGTTTTAGCAGAAGTACGTTTCTCGGTGTTGAGGTCCGTGTAGGTTTTCAACCATGCCTCTTTAACGAATTGCAGGATTCTGTGAACTTCCGTTAGTTGAGACCGTTCTCCATCGCCTGCTTCAGGTTAATGTAATGTACAATGTAGTGTTCCTTTTTCTATAATGTGGTCATCAACTTCGTTTGCTTTGATCTGGGAAGACACTCGTTAACAGGGAGGAATGGTAGGTCTTTATGATCGTCATGTAGCTCCTCAGGATATTCAATATCCGCCTCCAGAATACACCCTATGTTACAATCATCAGGCATGGCTAACACATCTACATCACTGTCAACCCAATGAAAGTCACTTTTAGGGAGGGAAAGCGACATTACCCAGCATCCGTGTATTGGAGAAACACCGATGTTTGGAGAGGATTATATGTGGATTGATCATACTTATTTGCCTCAGTGTCTCTTCACACATTGTGCCACACCTCCCCTTATTCAATGTTCAATGAAGAGATAAATATCGTAATCGGTAATAAGTTCCAGCTCGACATGGGTCTTCTTTAACATAACGTCGAATGAAAAACCCGGTGCACTGATGTAGCAGACACAGTCAAGGCCGTAGGTCTTGAGACACAAGCTCCTAAAGATTTCAAACACATCACTTAACAGCAGGACATCAGTTTTGAAGTAGACATCGCTGTGTTCCCCAGAGTCTGGCAGTTGAATTTTGACCATACCATGGTCTCAAAAAAAGTACAGGTCTGGACACTCACCTACTCTTCAATGCTTTATCTATGACCCTCTTATGACTGAACGAAACTGTTGGCACTACTATCAATCACAGTGGGGCTGTTGTGAAGAGAAGTTCGTTATTTTAATCAAAACTCAAGTGTTTAAACATATTCTGGTTAAACTTAAGTTTCTAATATTTGTACTTTAAAAATATAATACATTTAATGTTTGAAAAATAATTACTAGCATGAGTGTGCTAGTGGTGCTAGTGGCGCCACCAGTTTTCTTTCGTTGTTGCGGATAGTGAAGGGACTAAAATCCATCATAAGGGGGTTAATATTTTATACCAGTGTCCAGACCTGAACTTCTAAGGCCATGGACCATACATTCTTGGCATGGTCATAATCATCATCATCGGAAATGCTAGAGTCTGTTAACTTGTTATAGAATTTCTCTTTTTCAGGCAGCTGAGGCTCATCAAGTTTGACCCAATCAGTAATGTAATCATAGGGAAACACTCCCTTTCTGGTGACAAGCCCAAGTTCATCAGGAACAAATAATTTGCTTGTGGTGTGGAATTCAGAAGCAGGCAGGTTCTCTAGAAGATCAGCCAGACTAGAAGACATAAAACGAAAAGTTTCAATAAACTGAAGCATGAACCTTTCACCCAGAGACTATGTAAATGTGATGAGTTTTTCCTCAGTGTGGGGAATAATAAAGGGATCATTGTCATCATAAGTCAGTTGCTTGATGATAAAGTTCTCATCGTAGATGAGATTGTGGAACAGTATGGGCGATAGCGTAGCTTGTTGCACTCATTACATGAAGGTCCCAGATATTTTCCTGTGAAATTACAGTGGTCATGGTCTTTATTATTTTTATCTGTGAAGGGACCATTGCAGTAGTAGCACTCTTATGTAATCTCATGACATAGCTTGGTCAGAGGCTTCATGGACTCGCTAATATCATAAAAATCTTTCACTTTCTTCCCTATGTCCACTTTGTTTGCTATGAATTTCTCGGCAGCATTTTCTCCCCTGAAAAGTATGGGCTCTGTTGGCAGACATGTAGTTTTCGCAGCAGGAATAATTTCATTGTCCACATTAACATATATTCCATAATGATAAGAT
Source organism: Medauroidea extradentata (assembly GCA_003012365.1). Classification (NCBI taxonomy): domain Eukaryota; kingdom Metazoa; phylum Arthropoda; class Insecta; order Phasmatodea; family Phasmatidae; genus Medauroidea; species Medauroidea extradentata. The sequence goes on from PNEQ01012768.1 coordinate 3,596, forward strand.
AAATGATGCTGGTATGCATAGGTGTGATATATTTCAGGATCTGGCTGGCAGGTACTGACCGGTTCAAGCATGGATTCGAAGTTCGCATATATTACGACAGGAAGCTTGTCTCCATTGTGGTGATTCTTGAACTTAATTGTGAGATGTCGGCCATTCTTCTCATGTTGTGGCATCTCTACATGGATTTGAGCATATGGCTTGCAAAACTACAAATGCTCCTCTAGGCACCGCTCACCACTAAGCCCAGATACACGAAGCCGGTTGTCATACGACTTGAAGGAACACTTGCACACATGTATTACACCGTGGTGTGTTGTGACCTGTGGTCGGACCAAACAAGAAAGGTTATTAATGTATGTGTAATGGCTGTTTTCCCTGTTGGCGATGAGGAGGAGATCAAAGTGCAGAGTCTTTTCTTCACTGCAGACAGGAACAGGATTAATTTTGTCATATTCATTCAAGGAATGAACAGTAATGGACACATTAGGATTATTCTTCTCAAAAATCTTGACGTCATATACTGGTGTCGGGAACTTGATACCTTCAAAGTTGAATTTCTGCTCCAATTCAAGATACTGCTCGTTGACATGCTCAGGATGTTCTCCTTCCACAAAGCGAATGAGTGACCATTTGAAACTTTCATTTTCATCCATAATCTTCGGATTGATTATGGCTTCCCTTACCATGATGGAGGTGGGTAAATAACATGTTGCCTCTTTGGAGGTGGAGCAGGCCCGGTACATTTGGCAGCATGAGTCTTCAAATTGTCTGCCCTGGTGAAATTCTTGTTGCACTTGATACATGCGAACGACTTCCTTCCAGGATTCCCAATACAGCCTGCCTCGTGACGACGAGAATCCCCAACATGAGCAAAAACTGCATTACAAAACTTGCCCCTTACTGTTGCAGGTTGAGTCACAATACCAGCACAAGAACGGAGATGGCGCTCCATACTGTCTTTCCGAGAAATGCTCACTCCACACCTCTCACAAACTTGTAAGTCACCTCTGAAGGGATTCAAATGACAGTTTCGCTCATGACGCAAACCAGTCTTACGGATGGTGAATACTTTTCCACAGAAACCACACTGGATGGCTGAAGGTGGAACAAAAGAAGCCGAAGTTCCATTACTATGCAGATGAAAGAAAACTAGGTGTGAATTTAAAAAAAATATAAATAAAAACGAGAAAATACTAACTAAACCAAAATCAAATGTAAAAGTAATGAAGATGAAGCAAATACTAAGAGTAAAAATATACAGAGAATACTAAAACAACGAAGACTAAATAGGAAGATATAGAGAAGACACTAAAAACAAACAAAATTCCCTAAAATATTCAAGAACTAACTGCCTTAACCCTAAATCCTGAGTCACTTAAAACCTATCCTAAGATATTTGTAAACTAACTACCTAAATCTTGAAGCACTAAAAACCTAACCTAAAATCTTGATAAACTTAACGAAATTATAACTCGAAGTACTGAAGAATAAACTAGCAAACTATTAATCAATAATGCTATAAAATGATAAGCCTATGAACCTAACTAAAATATACAATGAAAAATAAACTAGCTAAAACTGACAAAAACTCTTGATTTAGATTCTGGCGAAAATTGACCGAAGTAAACTTAAAGAACATCGAAATCACACTGAGCTCTGGCACATCAGACAGTGCAATACATAACCACAAGGACTGGTTATACTTGCCAGGTCTGGACAGGTCCTCCCGAATTACCTCCTATGGTGCAACCAAGGCGATGACTCATCGCAGGCAGTGACTGTGTCCATTACAGGTTTGCACAGGCCTGCAGCACCTAAGCAGTACTTCCCCCACAGATGAGTCATGCAAGTAAGGTATTGTGTCGTGAGAGCAGGTCTGTACAGGTATTCGAAAACTCCCCCTCCCATCCTCCTACCCTCCGCCCCCTCCTACCTCCTCCTTCCCATCCTCCGCACCACTCCTCTAGTCAGTAAGGTATTACATCTCTCGGTCTCGCTGCACTAATGAGAATGGGAGATGAGTCATGGCTCGAGACACAGTTGCGAGGCAGTTCAAATGCATGTTACGACATCACATGTTTGAAAATGTCTACCTTGTAGTTTTCAAGTCGAAAAAGCTTACCTCGCACAAGCCTTGTACAACTCTACACAACAATCCTAGAATATCTGAACTTATATTTTTTAGTACTTTATCTCGAAAGTAGTAGTAATTGTTGATTTCAAACTCACAAACTAATTTGTTCCTACTTTATTTTACCAAAGACATGTATTTATATTGTTTGGTAAATATTCATTGTTTTCATCACAGTCTTAGAATTGCATGTCTGGACACTATCCTATCTAACAATGCTATTGAGTTGACCCCGTTATGACTGAAAGCGCCACTAGCATTGAAGTGTTGTTTTAACATTGCAATATAGGGTCGTACTACCACATCTCCTAGCAGTTCCGACACGTGCTTGTTCCTTGTAGATCCATTTACACAATGTTAATGCAACACCATGGTGCCAGTGGCACCATTCAGTCATAGGAGGGTCAATTTTGATCTCCAAGTGTCCAGACCTGATCCTCTATGGCCGCAGTTTTATACAATTAGTAGTAATCAAAGATATTAGACAGGTCCATATTGAGCATGTCGCCGGGAATTGTAACCAAACAAACTCTTGACGTGGCTGGTATCAATATGGCCGACTAACTAAAAAATTGAGGAAGTATTAGTTAGGAGGTGAGTAAACAGGACTAAAATTTAGAGTTTTCAACTTAAAACATAAATTAAAGAGCATAATATATTAATTTAACATTAAAAAATACCAGTCTGATGTGTACTTTTGAGGTTAAAGCAGTATCGTGGCTGGCAAATTTGGTGGCTACCTCTCCCCCCTCTTGGTCCAAATCCCCTCGCAAGCAATTAAGACCTTATGCTACCCCTGTGGTAGTAACTGATGATTTCCGACACAGTTAAAAGTTTTTTTCCCTGAAATTAATATTTTTGTTTAACCATTTATTACAATTCTCTTTATGTTAAAGGAGGTATTAATTAAAAGGAATTACTAAATTGCTATGAAATAAAATTTCATGAAAATTCATTTTAACATGTTTATTTTTTTTCTCCATATAATACATATATACACAATTTACCCATACATCATACAAATATCATACCAGTTTTAAGCACACAATACAGTATTACCACAAAAAATATTTACATACATCATTATTCACTGTCTTCAAGTACTTTTAAAATGTCTTTGAGTATAGCACGTACATGTTTCTATACCAAGGAAGCAAGGTAACCCTCTCTTACAACAGGGCTCATAAATGTAGAATCACCAACGATGTCTTGTCCTTCTATGGTTGTCTGGCCCCAACATCGTAACTTAGAATTTGGTCACCATCTTCAGCTTCGTTGCTGGATGTAGAGGTGGCTTCAGTCTCGGAGAGTTCAGGCGACAACATTAATTGTGTTTGCAGTAGTGCATGAGCAAATCATCTTCGTTGGAGGCAGGAAGAGGTTTATTGCTTCGCATGTTAAACACAACAAACACATTTATCTTCAGGGTAGCAGCCAATCATCTCTCGACAATGTTCCCAAACTCGTAGTATAAGGTGCATACAGCCAATGTTCACTCAAGTTGCACTCTTCAGTGTATTGACTATTTTACGGTATTTGCCTTCACTGTTCCAGTAGGAATACTCCACACACTGGTCTCCAGGTATTACATGATCGTAGTGCTCAGCAGGAGCGAAGCGCTGCATCTTGTCACGTTGATGGTCTACAGAGAACTGAGCATCTTCAAAAAATTGTGGAGCAGTGGAGGAGGGGTGGAACTGTGGTGGAGCAGTGGAGATGGTGGTGGAGGGAGGTATTCTTGGAAGACAACAGAGGAAAAAGCCACTCATCTTCTACATGGAAAATTGGTACAATTTATCAGAATGTCCCATATTCTAGTACACATACGACTTAAATTACACTTGCAGTGGTGTATATTCTATGTGTGCTAGGCGTGCTGCACACGCCTTGCATAATCCTTAAATGTTACGTAAAAAATCATAGAAAGATTAAAAAAGGGTGGGAGTAGGGGTAGTGCATTCTGTTTTGTTGAAGAATGTGTCGTCGCTCGCCCGGCTTCCGCCTGTGTGTCGCGTTGTTACGTGAAAGCCAAGCCAAGTGCATAGGAAACAGAAAGAAGAGAGAGACAATACTATAGTGGGCTGCCTGCTAGCTGCATGCTCAGAGTGCAATAATTATGGAACCGGGGGAGGGACGAAAGCTGCATGCGCAGCCGATAAGAAGAGAGGGGGAAGGTTAGTGGCCAATTTTGATGCTTTAGTAAGGGGAGGCAAGGTGTGCTGTTGCCTCGAAGATCGCCCTGACTATGTCTAGCCACTAACACTGTGCAAGAATTCGGATATCATCGGAAAATGCTCGGGGTTGCTCGGGTCCTTCCGTCACTCAGCATCGCTCGTCTTCCCCTCTGTCCTCTGCCTGGTTGTTAATTTGTGTTCGTCCAATCGGTCTGGAACTATTGTCTGTACATGCAATTGTCTTTACTGTATATGATTAAGTTGAGCTATTGGCCGTGGGCGTCCCCGCTGTTGGCCACATCACCCAAAAAAAATGTATTTGGAAGACCCGATTTTCCAAATTATTGATGATACTTAGAGTTTTGTAGTAATATAGTAGGAGAAATATCAAGAAAGTGTACTATTATTATTATCCCTGTGGTTAGTTAGCACTCGGCCAAACGCGTGGTTTGTTCATGAAATTATTTTCCGAGTTCGTATCGGTTAGCCAATGAGTTCCTAACCTACTTGCAGTGAGTTTATTTCAAATAAATTAACCGAAGAATACACAGGTGTCTCGTTTAGCGAGTTGGAATTAATTGACTAAGGTTAGGTACTATGTGGTAAAGTATTTAAAACAGTATGTTATGCTTCTTTCTCGTGTGCAACATCCATGAGCAGCTACTCTTGACATATGCCATTTTTAGTAACCCAACAAAAACAGAAAATTTCGAAGTTAGTTAACTACAATTTTCTTTATGTACGACTACTTCTAACGTCTATAGAAACATTTTTCATTTGTAAGCCATTCCTTTAAAATCATTAGTTTGGCTGGTACACAGTGAGAGAACTTTTGTTTAATTTTTTCCACGATTCTACCAGAAATGCACATTTTTTACATGTTTACATTGTGCAATGCAATGCTTAGCCATCGTTCAATTGGTGTTTCTACTCAGACGTCACAGCATATGGTGCTGAAAAAATTTCCACAGTTTTATAATATACTAAGTTGGTTACACAAACAACACCATGTTGCCTGCACATGCCAGAAACGTCACACTGGCAACATAGCAGATTAAGACCACTCAGAAATTTGTTTGTACATATGGTTAGTATTAAAATTGCGATATTCTGCACTGTCTGTTTCATTTCCGACCAACATATGTAATATTTGTATGACGTGAGTGGGGGTCATGATTAAGTGTTGTTTGCCCGGTGCGCCAGCCCGTTAAGAGAGAACGGGCACTCATGAGAGCAGAGACCCTAGGTTTCAGGGCCACGTGGCCGACGGCCGTGGCGTTGCAGAACACTCCCCACTCTACGTCGCTATGTTACTTACGCAGGGGAATCTTATGGCGTTCCCCACGCCCGTAGCACTAAAGTAGAATAATACACACATACACACACTATAGGTCTAGTACTGGAAGGCGGGTTGAAGGGTCCCATGCTCTTATGGCCGTGAAGCGGCAAGTAATAAATACGCACCTGTAACTGGAGAAACGTATTTATTGGTAAAGCACCATGCTCCAATCATACAACACTGGTGGCGCAAATAGCGGACCCGGCCCTAAGTCGACCGGTGGGCGATGCTGTTACGTGAAAATTCACTACACGAGTGAAAAAAATAATTTAAGTAATGCCCCTGGGCGACGAGTTGCAGGGGTGAACGGTACACCTCCGGGCCAGCAAAGTTGAAAGAAAATGTTCCAGACGAAAAGAATGACTATTGGTACGCTACTGACTCTGCAAAGTTGTGAAGGGCCCGGAGTGACTAACACGTCGACCGTCCTGGTCCGCTGCGTAATGCCAACTGGCGAGTCCTTTCCGCGTGCATGACGTCGTGCCGCCAAAGCGCGGGAAGCACTCGCCGAAAAACACAAAATCACTAAATTAAACAGTGGCTAAGGCCCAAAACACTCATAACAGCTCAGCTTGATGGTTAGAGTCCCAAATTTGTATAACGGGATAGTTTATGGAGAGTTTACGTAATTTATAGTTACGTGAAATTTTGAACCATACAACATTTAAAATCGTAGACACTGCATTTGGACGTTATTTGAATAGAAATAATTATAACACAACACTGGCAATTACAGAACAAATAAAACGTGAAACTATTTGGGGGAGAACGTTTGTAGATATTTGGGCAGCAAGTTGGCTGCGTGGGCGAGGCCAAGTCGTCGCGAGGCGCAGGGGTGTTTTATTGGTATTAAGGTTAAATACGAAAAAATTTAGAGGGGGCACAGTACACATGAAACACACTTACCACGGGCCTTTCTATATTATTGCCTGTTAAATGGTATAACTCCCCTTGATGCGAAAAGCACGGGAGGGCTTTTACACAGTGTTCAAATTTGACGTTAAATTGCGTCGCTTCTCGTCAAGGGGGCATATTCCTACCATTTGCCGACAGTTCTATGGGACCGACGCACTCGCTAGTGGCACCCGGCGTCGCGGGGACGGCGTCTGGACGCCGCTCCCTCGTGTGCCCACGTGGCCGGGTGCGTTCCCATATGCCGTGGCTGTACGGGCGCTCGGCACGTTCCGTAATGGTGGCTTGATGCGCACGACGGGCCCGGAGAGAGGGAGTTGCGGAACGACCCGCGTCAAACGCCCCCTCCTAAGAGCCTGTGTTTGCATCACAAAGCCGCCGCCTTACCTGCAGCAGGAGGGACTCCGGGGGCCGGCTGGCCGCGTGCGGAGGAAGTACCTACATGGCTGGGGTGGCTGACGACTGCGGAGTGCCGTTGCCTTCGTCTTGGTGGCCGGATCGTCGTGGCAGGAGGTGCACCCGGGGTGTACTCTGCGGCCCGTACGTCTCGACTGGCGGGAAGGCAGTACGCCTTCCCCGCCTTGTAGGTGGTCCCCAGGGACCAGGTCACCCGGGTCGGGCTGCAGAGGTCGCCGCGGAGCTGGGTCCTGGACAGCCATGGTGAGGAGGGGTGACGAGGGCGCCCTGTCGCCCCCCTCGTGAGGCGCTGGTGTCGGGTCGACCTCCGTGTCGTACCGTGTTATCTCCAGCGGCAGGCCGGAGTGTGCCCGGCTGTCGTCTCCGGCCAGCGGCAGCTGGACATCGGCGTCGCCGGTCCCTCCTCGGGCTCTGTCTTGAACAGGCGGTCCCGTCACCTCCGCCCCGGGCATGGCGCCTCGGGGGCGGAGTTGGTCCGCGTTGACAGGTGGTGTCCCGAGGAAAGGCGCCGAGACGCGTACGACTCCATTAGTGGGCTCGTGGAGCCTCGCCGGAACTCTTGGGCTGTTACGTTGTTCAGGTGAGCGCGTCGGCTTCCCATCACTAGTGTCGACTGCCCCTCCACGCCGTCCGCCTTCTGCTGCCGTAGTCGGCTATGTCAGGCTCGCGAAGAGGCGCCTTAGACACCAAGTGGGGGGTGCCGTCTCTTGCACGCGGGGTGCTAGGTGGCGCCCTGTCTGGCGGGTCTGTCCTGGGGGGCGTGGTGCCATGGGGCGTCCCACCTCCGCCACCATAAGCAGCTCGCAGAACATCTCTATGTACTTTGTTTACTCGGCCATTGTGGCGCCTAGCGAGGTAGGTGGTCCTGCCGCACGCTGGTACAACCTGGTGTGGTCCGCTCCACATTGCGGCAAAGCCTGCGCAGTAGTTCTTTTCTTCCTGCCGAGCGAGGGTGCACTCGGACGTACACCCGCTGTCCAGGCTGGAGCTGCTCAGGGGGGCGTCTCGTGGTCTTGAGCCACTGTTGAGCGTAGCGCTCTTGGTTAGTCCTCATCGCCGCGTGTCGCTCCTGTCGCCTCTCCGTCCTTACTTCAGGGCTTCCAGGTTCCTCCTCGTGGAAGGCGGTGCACTGATACTCGCCTGAGAGTCTGAGATTGCACCCCAGTAGTGCCGCTGCTGGTGATTGTCCGGTGGCCGCGTTCACCCGGCACCTAAGTGTGAACAGGGCTGCGGGCAGGTGTTCGGCCCAGGTCTCTTGCCTTTTCCCCACACGGAGTCGGAGCTGCGTCTTCAGATCCTAATTCCGACACTCCGTGGGGTTGGCTCTTGGGTGGTACACTGGTGTGTTGTGGTGGTAGACACCCCACTTCCCACATGCGTCTCTCCATTTTCCCCCAGTGAATTGTGACCCGTTGTCCATAATCAGGACCTTCGGGTAGCCCCATCTTGCATAAAACTATGTGTCAAGTGTTCGCACTAGGTTCTTAACACGTGTGCTGAGAACAGCGTAGGCTTCCGTCCACCTCGAAAACATATCCGTCACCACCAAATTGAAGCGCTTGCCGTTCGTGTAACGGGGGTATGAGCCCATGATGTCTACGGCGACAGTTTCGAAGGGGTGCTCCAGCAGACGTGGCTGCTGCTGTTGCTCGCCGTCGGTTCTTCGCGAATTTGTATTTGTTGCATGTCTCGCAGCTTCTGACATACAGTTGCACCGCCTGGGTTACCCCTGGCCAGTAGAACAGGTGGCTTACATTGCGGGCGGTCTGGCATGCGCCCGGTTGTCATGCGAAATGTCCGTCGTGAGCGTGACGTAGCACGATCCTGCGTTCACACTCTGGCACAAACAGTCTCCACGGTCCCTCCCGTAGGGGTAGGCGTGTCTCTACCCGTTCGTTGACTACACGCCACTGAAGTACTAACTAGTTCCCGCATTCCTAGCGCTTGTTCTGACATGTGGGACAGTCTCGCTGTGCCGCTACAACCGCCTCACAAAGGTTGTTGACATTGGCCTCTTGCGGTTCTGCTGTCAGCTGATAGAGATGGGCGTCAGTCAGCTGACTGCGGCTCGGGTGGCAGGATATCGTCCCAGTCCGTCATGTCGCGCACGAAGATGTCAGTGGGCGGCGTTCGCGACAATGTGTCGGCCAGTTGGTTGTCGCTCCCCGCTACATGTTCGACCTCGAAATCATAACCTTGCAGCGCCATTGACCACCGCGCAAGTTTACTACACGCTTCGTGCATGGACTGCAGCTACACGAGACACCTGTTGTCGGTGCGCAGGATGAATCTCCAGTATTCCAAGTAAGCTCTGTAATGTTTCATCGCCCATACGACTGCTAGGCACTCTTGCTCGTTTACGTGGTACCATCTTTCCATGGGGCCAAATTTAGCGCTCGAGAAGTCTATTACACGTCGTGCTCCCTTGTCGCCGTACTGGTACAGCACCGCACCGACCCCTTCTTGACTTGCGTCCATCTGGAGGTACAGTGGGCGCTTACATTCGTAGTGAGCTAAGGTCTCGCACCTCGTGAGCGCTGTCTTAATGTCTCGGAATGCTTTGTCCGCCTCCGTGGTCCAACTGTATCTTCTCTGCGGGGAGAGGAGAGCTGTCAACGGTGCTGTTATGGTTGCGAACCCCTGTACGTGCTCGCGTAGCCAGTTTATCAGGCCGAAAAACTTGCACAGTTGTTTGTGCGTGCCTGGTGGTTGGCACTCCTCTACTAAGCCCAGGTGTTCGGCGTTGGGTTCAATCCCCTTCTCGCTGACCATGTGGCCTAGGAATTCGATGTTGGCCTTCCCTATATGACATTTGGGTACTGCACATTTCCGCTTATTGATGGCCACGTGTCTCGGACGAGCGGTAGGTGGATTAGATGTTCTTCGCAGGTATTCGACCATATGAGCACGTCGTCGAGGTAGGCTAATGTGAACTCGCCGGCCAGTCCGCTCAGTACCTGCACCATCATCGTTTGGAACGTCGCGGGTGCTCCTCTTAGGCCGAACGGCATTGCACAAAATTGGTATTGGCTGCCATCTGGGGCCGTGAATGCGGTTTTCTCCCGGTCGTCCTGCCGCACCGGAACTTGCCAGTAACCGCTCCGCAGGTCTAGGGAGGAGAACACTTTCGCACGTCCAATGGCATTCAGAGCATTCTTGACACTGATGTATGGTGGGGACAGGTTTTCTGTCGCGAGATTCACACGTCTCAGATCTACGCAAAAGCGCAGTGTGCCATCTTTCTTGGGGGCTAACGTTATTTGTGAATTGTACCGGCTGTTGGCCGGTTCAATGACTCCGTCTGCCAGCATCTCCTTGATCTGTTCTTTGATGACTTTGGCCTGATGTGGCAAGAAGCCCCTAGGAGGCGTGTAAATAGGGTTGTTTGTGGTGAGTTCGATTCGGTGTTCCGTCACCGCAGTACGTCTCAGGATATCATTAGCCGCGATCACTTCACTCCTCTCATCTAAAAGCCGTTGAAATACTTCTCTGTATGCTGGGGGTACTTCGTTTGATATATCCTCGAGTCTAACTGTGGATGCCGGTTCCCTTGTTTTTGCCTCTGTACTATATGCAGTTCTACGTCCAGCAGTGCCGAAGTGTATGCATCTCGCCGCGGGCTCTACCACTGTGTTCTATTCGGTAAGCCAAGGCAGGCCCAAGATGGCGTCCTCCCTCAGCTCCGGTGCTACCAAGGCAGTTGTTATGGTCTCAATGTCCCTGATGTGTACAACAATGGTGGTTTCACCTATCGCTTGGCACTTCGCGCCCTCGGCAGCTAGCTGAACGCGCTGATTGAATTTCATCATGGTTTTAGTATTAACAAATTCTGGACGAATGAAACTGTGTGAGGCCGCTGTGTCTACTAGCGCATAATGCGGAGGTTATTTATGCTTACTAAAAATTTTATTGATGGATGGTGTCGACTATAGATTTGCTGGAGTAGAGCGTGTTGTGGTGTCTGGTTGTTTTCATTGACGCCGGGGTACACGGTGACGTCAGGTCCCGTGACCCCTACCGTCCGTTTCCCGACTGGGACCTGGTATTCTTGTCCCCTTGCCTCGGCCTCGCCGTCGCTCTAGGTCAGACTTTAATGCCAGTGCAACTGGTCGCCCGGGCAGAACTGACACGGGAACGGGGATGGCTTGGAATAGTTTAGCGAGCGTCGCTGTTTCGTGTTGTCATGCATGTCACCCTTGGAATAATAACTCTCACACTTTGTGTTCCGTTCGCGATGTCGCTCTCCGCCTGTCGCCGCTGTCTTTGGTGTTGCTAGTTGTGCAGCTATCGTAGGCCAGTCAGCGCCGCCGCTCCCGCGCAGTGTCGCCGGCGGCTGGAGCGTCGCTCTCCCGAACAGTGCGGTGGCCTTTATGAACTCTTCTGGCTCATACGTCAGTAGTGGCACTAGCGAAGCACTGAACTCTGGGCGCGCAGTTTCGGCGATGGTAGTAAGCACTTGTCGCGCACTAAGGTGTGGTTGATAACTGTGCAGTAGGTGGTACTTGCGCGATGCAAACGCTGACAGTGGCTCGTTCCCCTGTGGCTCCAGCGCGAGTCGGCTTTGGGCTTGTAGTGACATAAACGCTTCCCCGTATTGTGACAGGAACAGTCCCCGGAATTCGTTCCATGCCATCCCATATCGCGTCATACTCGACCACCACCTGCTGGCTTGGCCTGTCAGCTGCTTCCCGATGACTTACGGCCGTTCTTCGTTGCTAACGCCGTACCGGTGTAGGCGGCCTTCACAGTCCTCGAGAAGCGCCTCCGGGTCCTCGCTCGTTAATCCCGAGAAAGTTGGTAGCGTCTGGAACTGGCGTGGCATCGACTACTGACGCACTGTTCGGGAAAGCGACGCTCCAGCCGCCGGCGACACTGCGCAGAAGCGGCGGCGCTGACCGGCCCACGATAGCTGCACAACTAGCAACACCAGGGACAGCGGCGACAGGTGGAGAGCGTGATCGCAATCGGAACACAAGGTATGACAGTGATTATTCCAAGGGTGATGTGCATGACAACACTAAACAGCGACGCTCGCTAGACTATTCCAAGCCACCCCCGTTCCCGTGTCAGTTCTGCCTGGGCGACCAGTTGCACTGGCATTAAAGACTGTCCTAGAGCGCCGGCGAGGCCGTGGCAAGGGGACAAGAATACCAGGTCCCAGTCGGGAAACAGACAGTAGGGGTCATGGGACCTGACGTCACCATGTACCCCGGCGTCAATGTAAACAACCAGACACCACACCACGCTCTACTCCAGCAAATCCATAGTCGACACCGTCCATCAATAAAAATTTTAGTAAGCATAAATAACCTCCGCTGTTATGTGCTAGTAGACACAGCGGCCTCACACAGTTTCATTCGGCCAGAATTTGTTAATACTAACACCATGTGAAATTCAATCAGCGCGTTCAGCTAGCTGCCGAGGGCCGAAGTGCCAAGCGATAGGCGAAGCCACCATTGTTGTACACATCAGGGACATTGAGACCATAACAACTGCCTTGGTAGCACCAGAGCTGAGGGAGGACGCCATCTTGGGCCTGCCTTGGCTTACCGAACAGAACACAGTGGTAGAGTCCGCAGCGAGACGCACACACTTCGGCACTGCTTAATGCAGAACCGCATACAGCACAGAGGCAAAAACAAGGGAACCGGCAGCCACAGTTAGACTCGAGGATATATCAAACGAAGTACCCCCAGTGTAAAGAGATGCATTTCAACGGCTTTTAGATGAGAGGAGTGAAGTGTTCGCGGCTAATGATATCCTTAGACGTACTGCGGTGACGGAACACCGAATCGACCTCACCACAAAAAAACCTATTTACATGCCCCCTAGGGGCTACTTGCCACATCAGGCAAAAGTCATCAAAGAATAGATCAAGGAGATGCTGGCAGATGGAGTCATTGAACCGGCCAACAGCCGGTACAATTCACAAATAACGTTAGCCCTCAAGAAAGATGGCACGCTGCGCTTTTGCGTAGATCTGAGACGTGTGAATCTCGCGACAGAAAACCTGTCCCCACCATACATCAGCGTCAAGAATGCTCTGAATGCCATTGGACGTGCGAAAGTGTTCTCCTCCCTAGACCTGCGGAGCGGTTACTGGCAAGTTCCGGTGCGGCAGGACGACCAGAAGAAAACCGCATTCACGGCTCCAGATGCCAGCCAATACCAATTTTGCGCAATGCCTTTCGGCCTGAAAGGAGCACCCGCGACGTTCCAAACGATGATGGTGCAGGTACTGAGCGGACTGGCCGGCGAGTTCACATTAGCCTACCTCGACGACATGCTCATATGGTCAAATACCTGGGAAGAACATCTAATCCACCTATCGCTCGTCCTAGACGTGTGGCCATCAATGGGCTGACATGCGCAGTACCCAAATGCCATATAGGGAAGGCCAACATCGAATTCCTAGGCCACATGGTCAGCGAGAAGGGGATTTAACCCAACGCCGAACACCTGGGCTTAGTAGAGGAGTGCCAACCACCAGGCATGCACAAACAACTGTGCAAGTTTTTCGGCCTGATAAACTGGCTACGCGAGCACATACAGGGGTTCGCGACCATAACAGCACCGTTGACAGCTCTCCTCTCCCCGCATAGAAGATACAGTTTGACCGCAGAGGCGGACAAAGCGTTTCGAGACATTAAGACAGCGCTCACGAGGTGCGAGACCTTAGCTCACTACGAATGTAAGCGCCCACTGTACCTCCAGATGGACGCAAGTCAAGAAGGGGTCGGTGCGGTGCTGTACCAGTATGGCGACAAGGGAGCACGACGTGTAATAGACTTCTCGAGCGCTAAATTTGGCCCCATGGAAAGATGGTACCGCGTAAACGAGCAAGAGTGCCTAGCAGTCGTATGGGCGATGAAACGTTACAGAGCTTACTTGGAATACCGGGGATTTATTCTGCGCACCGAGAGCAGGTGTCTCGTGTGGCTGCAGTACATGCGCGAAGCGCGCAGTAAACTTGCGCGGTGGTCAATGGTGCTGCAAGGCTATGATTTCGAGGTCGAACATGTAGCGGGGAGCGACAACCAACTGGCCGACACATTGTCGCGGGCGCCGCGCACTGAGATCATCGTGCGCGACAAGATGGACTGGGACAATATCCTGCCACACGAGCCGCAGTCAGCTGACGCCCAGCTCTATCAGCTGACAGCAGAACCGCAAGAGGCCAATGTCAACAACCTTTGTGAGGCGGTTGTAGCGGCGCAGCGAAACTGTCCCACATGTCAGAACAAGTGCCAGGAATGCGCGAACGAGTTGGTACACCAGTGGCGTGTAGTCAACGAACGGGTAGAGACGCGCCCCCCCCCCCCTTCGGGAGGGACCGTGGAGAATGCTTATGGACAACGGGTCACAATTCACTGGGGGAAAATGGAGAGACGCATGTGGGAAGTGGGGTGTCTACCACCACACCACACCAGTGTACCACCCGAGAGCCAACCCCACGGAGTGTCGGAATTAGGATCTGAAGACGCAGCTCCGACTCCATGTGGGGAAAAGGCACGAGACCAGGGTCGAACACCTGCCCGCAGCCCTGTTCACACTTAGGTGCCGGGTGAACGCGGCCACCGGACAATCACCAGCAGCGGCACTACTGGGGTGCAATCTCAGACTCCCAGGCGAGTATCAGTGCGCCGCCTTCAGCGAGGAGGAACCTGGAAGCCCTGAAGTAAGGACGGAGAGGCGACAGGAGCGACACGCTGCGATAAGGGCTAACCAAGAGCGCTACGCCTAACAGTGGCTCAAGACCACGAGACACCCCCCCCCTGAGCAGCTCCAGCCTGGACAGCGGGTGTACGTCCGAGCGCACCCTCTCTCGGCAGGAAAATAGAACTACTGCGCAGGCTTCGCCGCCAGGTGGAGCCGACCACACCAGGTTGTACGAGTGTGCGGCAAGACCACCTACCTCGTTAGGCGCCACAACGGCCGAGTATACAAAGTACATAGAGATGCTCTGCGAGCTGCTTATGGCGGCGGAGGTGGGACGCCCCACGGCACCACACCCTCTAGGACAGACCCGCCAGACAGAGTGCCACCTAGCACCCTGCGTGCAGGAGACGGCACCCCCCTCCACTGGGTGCGTAAGGCGCTTCTTCGCGAGCCTGACACCGCCGACTATGGCAGCAGAAGGCAGATGGCGCGGAGGGGCAGTCGACACTAGTGACGGGAAGCCGACGCGCTCACCTGAACAACGTAACAGCCCAAGAGTTCCGGCGAGGCTCCACGAGCCCACCGATGGAGTCGTACGGGTCTCGGCGCCTGGCGTCGAAACGCCACCTGCCGACACGGACCAACTCCACCCCCGAGGCGCCATGCCCTTAGCGGAGGTGGTGGGACCGCCTGTTCAAGACAGAGCCCGAGGAGGGACCGGCGACGCCGATGTCCAGCTGCCGCTGGCCGGAGACGACAGCCGGGCACCCTCGGGCCTGCCGCAGGAGATAACACAATAAGGTTCCTGCAGCTACTATCAGTGAGGAAGAAAAATCTACAAGATGTGGTGTAGGAGATGAGGTGCTTAAAAATGATGTTAGGGAGGAAGCAGAATCTACAGCAAGCAGTTTAAGAACCAGGGATACACTGAGAAAGCCAATACGATACGACTACCATTTGAGACTCTTGGTATATGAAGATGATGTCCCAAATACTTACGAAGCAGCAGTGTCGAGCAGAGAAAGTGGAAAGTGGAAGGAGTCAATGGAGTCAGAAATAAATTCAGTGATTGACAATAACACTTGGATGTTTGTCAAAAAGCCTCAACATTGTAATCTGATTAACTGTAAATGGGTGTTTCGGCGTAAGAAAGATGAAAATGGTAAGGTGAAATTATATAAAGCTAGGTTAGTGGCTAAAGGATTTCAACAAAATTTAGGATCAAACAATGCTTATAGTCCTGTTGCAAGGTTGCACAGTAAATAATTTACTTATTCATCAATAGGATGTCTGTAGTGCTTTTTTGAATGGGGAAATTGATGGTGATGTTTTTATTTCATTACCATCAGATTGTGACAGTATTTGTATATCAGACAAAGACACTGTTTTGAAACTTAAGAAATCGTTGTACGGGTTAAAAGATTCTCCCAAAAACTGGAACAGAAAGTTTCACTCAATCATGTAAAATATAGTGATGATTTGTTTCTAGCTTCTACTGAAGCAGGCAGTATTGAGAGAGTTAAATTAGCATTGAAAAGCAATTTTAAAATTAAAGATTTAGGGTATGTTAAACATTTCCTAGGTATGTCTATCACACAAGATTTATAAAGGAAGGAAATAGTAATAAATCAGAAAGGTTATCTAGAATGATTGCTGGATAAGTATGGTATGCAGGAATGTAATGTTGTAGCTACACCAATGGAGAAAAATTTTGATCACAGTGTGTTAAAAAGAGATTGTTCCGTAAATGAATAAACAGAAGGTAGGTGTAGAATTTTAATAGGGTCTTTAATGTATGTCATGTTGAGTACTAGATCTGATCTTTGTTTAGCACTTAGTATCCTAAGTAGATATGTCATACGCAAGCGATGACTTGTGGTGTGCCCTAAAACGTGTATTGCGCTATATAAAAGGTACACTGGAATTGTGTTTATGTTTTTGCAGTGAGTGGAGTCCTGTTAATGAGGACATTGTAGGATATGTGGATTCAGATTGGGCAGGTGACAGAGTAGACCGTGAGTCAACAAGTAGATTCCTATTGAAAGTTTTCCATTGTCCTGTTTCTTGGGTATCCCGTAAACAACATATTGTTGCTTTGTCATCAACTGAATCTGAATTTGTAGCATTAAGTATGGCTACAAGTAAGGCATGTTTGTTTCGAAATTTGTTCAGATCAATGGTTGGTAGGGAAACTACAGTGTCGTTGTATGAGGATAACCAACCTGTCATAAGTTTAAGCAAAAACCCACAATTTCACCATAAACTAAAACATGTTGATATCAAAGTTATTTTTGTTAAGAGATAATGTGTTTGATAATGTTGTTCGCATAGAGTAATTTAGTACAGAAGAACAGATTGCTGATATACTAACCAAGGCTTTAAGCAAAGTAAAGTTTGAAAAATTTCGTTCTGCATTAGGTTTAATATAGAATAGATTTGCAAGTACCCAACCATGCCATTGAGGGGGTGTGTTGAGTTGGCAATGGCATATATTTTGTATGTATTGTTTAGTGTGTTGAGGTTGGTACCAGTACTAGTGTTTCAACCATGGCCTTAGAAGTTCAGGTCTGGACACTGCTATAAAATTTTGACCCCCTTATGACTGATTTTAGTTCCTTTGCTATCCGCAAAAATGAATGAAAACTGGTGGTGACACTAGGACACTCGTGCTAGTAATTATTTTTCCAACATTAAATGTATTATATTTTTAAAGTACAAATATTATAAACTTACCAGTGGCGTCTCGTCAGGGTAAGCAAGACAAGCAGTGCTTGCCCAAGCAGCTTCCTGACAATTCTCTGATTATAATAAATATTTACTTGTAACCTTGTCTCTACTAGAAGCCAACTATGACTCGTGCAGATAGAATTACGCTAGGATTACAACACTGTCAATCAGAAGATAAGAACTAGTAAACAACCAAAGCATGCTGTTGAAAAGCGCTTGCAATATCGCTTCTAGTGAATAGAGTTGCAGCGATAGTATTCGGGTGAATGAGGGTGCGGGAGGGGTGACCGGGCGGAAGGAACACGGGAGGGGATTGGCTACGTAACGCTGTGTTAGAAGCTACGATTGCAGTGCTTTCTCGCCGAAGTGTTCCGAATATAGCCGAACCTAGCAGAATTGCCACTTTAGTGGTTTTGTTACCAGTTACTGCGATTTCAGATAATCTACTACCGGTCAAGTTTTGTCACTTATACGTTGATTAAACAGGGAGGCGAAGACAGTTTAAACTGATACTAGTAAATTAGAAATTTTCTTTTCTATTGATAAGATAGGTCTCCGGTGATTATTCCAGTGCCATTAGTGGTTTTCTTTAAACTTCAGTTGGCAACACTAGTCACCGGCAGTTGATTTTTACAAGCTACACGGGTTGAATATATTGGCAAGTTCCCGCGCTGCACGGTAATGCTGCCAAGTGAATATTATCGTTTATTATTTAATTTGGTTAATGTGCGTTGAAATTTACCATTATTAGCTGCGCTTTCTATACTAGGGATTAAAAATAGTCTTACGAGACTAAAAACAATTAATGAAACGGAATAATGTGAACGCAAGTGTTCTGTACGTGGATTACGTGCAAAACTTTCTCCAGCAGTGTTTTTACTTTTTAGCAACGATGTGAATTCATCAGAGAAGGTAAGCCGACACCCGAAATTTGCGTAATTTAACATGTTTGTATTCTTATTTAAAATTTCTCTTTATTCGAATTTTTTGTAAATGTTGCAGAATTAATTTCTATAAGTTAATGGATGTTTTGTGCTCTGTTCTCATAAACATATCTAAACTATCCTTGTGAGATCGATTGTTGACAGTAATTTTTATGTAGGCTACTTTTACAATGAAACATTTTGGAAACCCAGTTGCCGAAGGAAGCCTAAAGGCTACGCTACAATTGATGTAGCACAGACACACATCAAACGTGTACATATAAATCTCGTAAACTACATTTATCGCCGCACATGCGGACAGATGTTCGGGATGTCTCCACAAAGTTGATGGAAATGATGTATGGTATATTATTTGTTTGTGGGATTGCAGCATTAGTAAATATAATTGTTTACTTTGTACATTTGTTTTTGTAATCAATGAAAAGCGTGATGCCCGATCTCCCAAATTAATAATTCGTACATTTCGCAAAACGCCACGCTTGTTTACATTAACTAAACACGTGGGTAGAAACCTTATACAACTGTAGTCAGGTTCATTCCAAACTTTCTGTGCGCCGATCCTGTGCTGTTTTTCTGTGCGCGCATTGTAGCGTGTGGCATTTGGAAACTGTGTGTGTGCTATATTTTGTGTTAAATCAATTGTACCTTTACTAATACTACAACTAACTTTGAAAATATGCAATTTTGCAGAGTTAGTATTACTAAGGCTTTATTGGCAACTGGGATGCCAAAGCTTTTCTTTGTAAAAATACAAACGTTGTTCAACAATGTTGACTGCAGGATATTAAACGAAGGCTTTATGAGAGTGTTGATTAAAATAATGCGCATGCCTCTAGGTCAGCCACATCACCAGCCGTTATTTCCTAATGGCAACGCGGCATTCTGTAGATATTAACATGACAATCTGACCGACTCCCTGGCTGGCTCCTTGGTTTTATCTTAAGATATCAGGTATCCCAACATATTGTCATATTGCCTTCACGCATCCTGATAAAGAATCTTTGACGCGACACGTGATACCATAACAGCCGCCATACAAGCCAGTACGGTACAATTTCCGTTACTGGCTGCCAAGCTTACTGCCACAGAATATGCTTTTTAGTCGGTTTTATTATTTCTCTCTTTCTCTATGTTTAATGGGGTTTTCTGTATTCCGTTACAATATTTCGAGTTTTAAGCCTCCCCCACCCCCATTTTCTTTCCCTTTTAAACGCTAAAATCGTGGTAGTCGCAAACATGATTAGTAGCTTGCCTTTCAAATTAGGTCACGCATCGCCACTGAAACTTACTTAAATTTAACCAGAATACGTTGAAACACTTGAGTTTTGATTAAAATAACGAACTTCTTTTCACAACAGCCCCACTGCGATAGTGGCGCCAACAGTTTCGTTCATTCATAAGAGGGTCAAAGATAAAGCATTGAAGAGTAGGTGAGTGTCAAGACCTGTACTTCTAAGACTTCTAAGACCGTGGTTTCAACACTCAGAGTGTTTGAAACAGTTTTAAGGTCAGTTGACAATCGGCTGTTAGAATGAAATGTACTGTTGTCTTAAGTGCCGAAAATATAAAGATGCAAATTCACTCGTTGCTTATAGTTTTTTTTTTTTTACTCCATCACACTTAACAGAGGTTTTAACATTCAAAACTAACCTAAGACTATTGGGGGGAAATTAATTTTTAAAATGAAAATAACTAGTGTAGTTTATTGATATAATGTTCGATTGGCTAGGTTTTACAGTGTTTATGTACTGGCCGTACATTCGTGTTGTTACATACATATTTACTAGCCTAAAATAAAAGTTGGTTTCCTTGATAAATAAAGGCTTTTTGTTAATTTATCGGAAATGTGTATTAATAACATATGTCCATGCGAATTTCTCCAGAATGTTTAAGGAATGTTACAGTTCAATGAAACCAGTGCTATCAATCATCAAATTATATAGTTCCAGTTTTTTATGTACCTACTGTTTACCATGCCCTCATAAATGCATATAGGTCTACTTAGTTTCGCCGTAGGTTATACATGCCAACATTAATTACCGGTTATTACATTTGTTTTAGGGAAGTGGTAAATATGTCAACAATTTGTTACGACACGAATTAATAATTTCTATGTGTAGACTAATGAAGCAAGATTCTCGCTGTATGGAAACTTGCATTGTGACGGCCTGTTGGAAGAAGGTTCATTGCAGGCCTACTCATTTTTAGACAGTGTTTCTATTGATTTGTTGCCTTTATTACAGAAGACAATAACAACCAACCTTGGCCTACTGTGCTTAGTATAATAATTGTGTGTGTTTATCATAAGAAATACGCAGCCGAATTATCGTCTCTTGTTAACAGTGACACAATTGATTTAGCTTCGTCGTTGTTTATTATTCAATACGGTGTATGACATACATATTTTAAAAACTTCTGCAGTTGACATATACTAAGAAATGGTAATTCTTCGACTCAGAGTGTATTAAAAGTTTTTATTAATGAATAGAAGCTCGTCAACCCATATAATCATTTACGTTTTTTTTGGCGCCGTTTGTGCAAAATCAGCTGTTGCTACCCATGATTCAGTGTGAAAATTCTACTCGCCAAGCCGTCCATTCTACAAAGATGACATCGACCCTGATCGTCTTTTGCTCCACAGAGGAATGTTTCACGATTTGCTGCAGAATGAAGGAAAATCTATTGAGAACATAGAAGACATAGTCCATCATTTCAGGCACGAAGGACATCTAAAGGATTTGCTCTCAGAACTCTTCAAGTTTTTGAAAATAGTGTTGACAATTCCTGTGTCTACAGCAAAAGCAGAGAGGTCTTTTTCTGGGCTTAAAAGACTTAAGACATACTTGCGTTCAACAATGTGACAGCAGAGGTTGAATTCCGTGAGCCTTCTACGTTTCCATAAGGTGGTTGCTGCAGCATTAGACCTGGACGAGGTAGCAGATGACTTCATATCAAGAAATGAGACCAGAAAGCGAACATTCCTTCAACGAACTACAATTCCACATGGAGACCTGTGGTATGCACCATTAGGTGGCTAAGCAGAAGAAGACATTACTTCAGAAAAGGTATTCGTTAATTTGTGCATTTCTTTTCTTAACACATTGGTAGCATCCAGTTCAAGAAGGAGACAACTAAAAAATGTATTTTAAGAGAATGACCTTGAAATATTTAAATTTATATTGATTTTGCTCTCTATAATATGGAACTGAATGTATCTATAAAATTTAATAATAGTTCTTGAAGGAAAAAAGTTGCATTGTAAATATCTGACAGGGGGAAATATAGTTCATTCAATACCTATATGTTTCGTAAATATAAACACAAAAATGAGTTTAATTGAACTAGCCTATGTTTTGAATTTTTATATGACTTCTTCTTTGAAATAATTAAAAACCCTTTCAAGAAAAATAACCTCACAATAAATAACTAAAAATGTTGATTTTTCTAAGTTGTTTCAGTCTTGAACTAGATTACCACCAACATAGTAGATAGTTGTAGTAAGTAGTCGTTAAGTATTAAAATCGCTGTGAACTTATGTCGTATACATGTTGGTCTTCTTGTTTTGTTAGTATATTAGTTTTGATTTTTTAGTGTGCATCAATGATCTGGAATTATCAAAGGTATCTGTAAAACTTTTCTCGTAAACAATTTGAATCTTTAAAATTATTATTATTTCTACTAGTGGCATATTAAATGAAGGCACGAGAAGTGCTTTAATAGCATCAATTTAACCTATTCAATTCCAAATTTTTTTTCCGGGTGGCCCACTTTAATAAGGTGGTCTGGGTTATTATGCCGTTCCAATATTAAATTTAAGTTGAAGCACCTGATGACTTTACAATTACAGCTAATTTCATTATTCAACTAATTTGTAGTTAATTTATTTAAGTCCTGTGCTATCTTAAAATATGATATGCAACTAATTACTGCTGTTTATTTTGTAAAATCAGTGGAATACTGACATATTTTGTTCACGAAACACACAAAATTTTATGATTTTTTAAGGCTGCAATGGGAGGGATTGACTGGATGTAGTTTTCTTAGACTTATTCCATACATACAATTTTACAACAAACAGTAAAACACAGTTATACTTTTTTTCTAGTTTTGGTTTACCATTATATACATGCTTACATGCATTTTTAGTATAATCTTCCATATGCACTCTTTTTAAGTATTTCTCTCAAATCTTTCAGCAAACTTGTTGGTTATAGTCTACTTCGTAAAAACGCAACACTATAATGAGTGAGTGAGAGATTTTGGTCAGCGATAATGAGGGGTCACACGAGGTGAGTATTGAGCAGCGCTGGAATGAAAGGGGGAAACAGGAGATCCCTGGGAAAACCCGACGACCAAAGGCGTCACTCATCCGGCACGATTCTCACATGCAAAAATGCGGGGACCGACCCCGCCCGGAATCGAACCCGGATCGCCTTGGTTGAAGGCAAATGGTGCAACAATTCGGCTACCGTGGCCCCCAACAAAATAATGATTTCTGAGTAACTCGGGCACTAGACTATATGAAAATAAATAAGTTTGGCCCTAGCTGTTTATGTGAGACTGCACGGATAATGTACTAGGAGATAATACTCTAACCATTGGCACCTTTAGTTCTGTATGGTCAGCATTATCAGTGAACACATGAATTCATCTGAAAGGTTTACTCGCATATTCACAAAATCATACCGAGTGAACAAAGCTGATACCTGTCATAGTATTTCATAAATTTGCCACAGCATTACCTGTGTACACACAATTTCACAATATGGTTTGATGTAGCAGTATCGAAGTTAGGATTTTCTGTTAAGTATTCAAAATCGTAAAAAGTATTCCTTAAAAAGCTGAAAGATTATGTTCTACAGTATTATCAGTGTGTATAGTACACATAAATGGAAATGCATATGAAATAATGCTCTACTGGTTAAATTTATCAGACATCACCAATATAGATGAATTAGTTCAGTCCTAAATACAACAGTTTCTAAATTACCCTATTGTACGTAGCTGTTCAAGGCAAAGAGAGCACTTTTGAAGCCTTGGTTATTATTTTCTGTTTAGACAATCTGTACATTTTTGCAACTTGTTAATATAAACTTAGCAGTGTCATTAGTAAATATTAAGTGCCTAAAAGTTAATATCTTAGGTCACAATACAATTTCTTCCAACGCTTCCGAAGAAGACTATCTTCAAAAGTACCCATCGTCAGTCAAACATCCAGTGATGAGTTTTTGAAGGCAGTGAAAACTAATTATGTAGTCTTTTAGCCTTTAAATCATTTGGCATTTTCTTTCCGATTGTATTTTGCACATAGCTCGGTGAAAAGTTCCTTATACTATTTAAATGCAATTTGAGTTAAGAAAAGGGACTCTTTGTGTTCAACTTTTTTAAAAGCGCTGTGGGGTTTGAAGGAAGAGTGATCCATTTTGCAACAGGAGAGGAAGCTCCCAACTGGTTTCAGATTTTGGGTTAGAAAAAATTTGCTTAAATTTTGTGGTCAGCATCATCTTTAATTTTAGGCTGCTTCCTAATGTAACTATTTGGTTATTTTTCTTTCTAATGTTTTTCTCTGGTTAACCTTTCTTTTTCCAATTTGGCCAATTCTATGCAGTATCTTTTGACGGTATTAAATGTGTAGAGCTTGTAACTGTAACTTTGGGAATACAACACTAACCAACCAACGTGAAAAGTAGGTCAAAGGAAATGGTTAAAGGGTTAAATTTTATGAAGGTCTAGGAAAACTCAACTTGAACTTCAAAATGGTTTTAATATGACTGGCTTTTAATGCCTTGAAAATTGGCAGTTACCCTAAATGTGAGCATTTAAGGTATGATTACCTGCATCCTAATACAAATCATACAAGGATGTTTTTTAGTACAATATATTTAGCTAAGCTTTGTTAAGTTGCAAATTGCTATGAGCAGAAGAATCGCTTGTCTTAACACGACAGATTTACTGGTTTTAATATACAACACCAAAAACAAACTGATAACCCAAAATCATGTAAAACACACTGCAACATCATTCCAAGACTTTGTGGCAAAGTCATCTTGAAACAATGCAGCTACAACATTTGGAAACTTGGATCAAAGACATCTAGAAACACGCAGCAAAGACATCTCAGCAAAGACATCTCAGCAAAGACATCTTTAAACGTTGCAGCGTCTCCCGGCAACGTTGTAGAAACATCCCCCTGCAACATTGCAGGAAGGTCCCTACACAAAGTTGCAGCAACATCCCATGCAATGTTGCAGCAATGTCTTCACACAACATTACTGCAACATCCTCACGCAATGTTGCAGCAACCTCCCCATGCAATGTTGCAGATTTGTGACATTTGGATGCTGTAGCAACATTGTGGCAACTTTGTTACAATGTAAAGAAACATTGTGGCAATGTTGACAATTTTGGACAAAACATTGTAGCAACATTACCACAATGTCGCTTTGCTGTATGGGATACTACATAGCATATTATTACTGTTCCTAAACAGCAATAATGCAATCTGTATAGAGCAGAGTGGATTTCCAAAAAAAAAAAAAAAATAATAATAATAATAATAATAATAATAATAATAATAATAATATATCAACAGTAACAGCAATCTTTCAGTTAACAAAAAATCTTGTAGAAGCACTTGATTGGAAACACTTTGCATATGGAATTTTTTGTGATCTTGCAAAAGCCTTCAATCTTGTACACCATGAGATTCTACTACACAAACTAAATGCTCTAGGTGTCCGTGGTACAGCCTACAAATTATTTAAATCATATTTACAAAACAGAAAACAGTTAGTAGAAGTTGTTAATGAAGGTAAAACAATTAATTCAAATTGGGAAACCATAAAGACTGGAGTCCCCTAGGGGAGCATTTTAGGACCTCTGCTATTCATCATCTACATAAATGACTTGCCAAAGAATGTACAACATGGAAACTTAACATTATTTGCTGACGACACAAGTCTTGTACTTACAGGGGAAAACATAGAAACACTGAGACACATTACTAATGAAACTTTATCATCGTTAGAACAATGGTTTCAGGCAAATAGATTGATACTGATTTTATACAGTTCAGTAAACAAAGAAGAGAAGATACACAAATACTTACAAACTACAATAACAACACAATTGAAGAAGTATCTGTTGTGAAATTTTTAGGGGTACATGTAGATAAAAGGCTGACATGGTCAGACCACATTAAAAATTAGAAAACAAACTTTCTTCGGCCTACTACATTCTAAGGGCCCTGAAAACAATGCTTGATGCAGACACTCTAAGATGGTTTACTTAGTATATTTTCACTCTGTTATGCTATATGGTATTGAGTTTTGGGGAAATTCTAACAACAGTAAGAAAATATTTAATGTACAAAAGACAAAAGAAAGTGGTCCGAATCATAGCAAATGTAAATACGGTACCCAATATACAGAATATGTCAACCATGTGCTCAAATTTGTTTAAAAAAACATAAATAGTTACTCAAAAAAATGACAACATACATGATCACAAAACAAAAATGTAAGAATAATGTTCATTAAAAGTAATGTAATATGCGAAAATACAAACAGTATATTTAAGTTATTTTAATATTCTTTATTTTTATCACAGTAGCAGAGCGTGGTTTTGATCCACAGACCACTCATACTATTTAACATTTCTCGTAATTACCACTTTATTCTTTTCCATGTCGAAAAGTCTAGATCCTGAAGTGCGGTATCCTAACAAAATCAATTTTTCTCCGATATTATAGAATTTTTGTCTTTGTTGTTTAGGGACATGGTTGTAGGCAATTGAACCAAACACTCTCATGTTTGACACATCTGGTTTTCTTCCAGTCCACTCTTCACTTGCTGTTTATGATCTTCCAATGGATGGACTTCTATTTGTAACATATGCTGCATATAATATTGCATGGCAGTAATGTATAACAGATAACCAAAGTAAAAGAGTTTTTATCAAGAATTGACATATTTAGGGATAACAATTACTAATCGAAAAGAAAGGATCATCGTCAATCAAACTAAATATTTGCTAAGTATTTTAACATGTTATGGCATGGAAAATTGCAAGGGTTGTGACACACCTATGGATGCTAATTTTAAATTAGATAACTCAATTGTTGACAAGAAATTTGAACATCAGTGTAGGTCATTAATAGGAGCGCTTATGTATGCTACATAAGGTTCGAGACCAGACCTAGATCAGTCTGTTTGCTATTTGAGTCGATTTCAAACAACGCCAAATGAAAATTTGAGGAAAGCATTACAAAGAATACTTAGATATGTAAAACAAACTGTTAAGTACAGCATTGTATATTCTAAAGAACAGTGCAATGTATTATCACCACTGATTGGATATGCTGATGCTGATTGGGCTCGAGAAAGTGATAGAAAATCGACTAGTGAATATTTTTTTTTTTAAGTTGTTCAATAACATTATTGTTTGGAGGTCCATAAAACAAAACACTGTTGCACTTAGCACAACTGAAACAGAGTTGTAACCTTTGTGTGAGGCTATAAAGGAAGCATCCTGGCTTCAAAAGTTGTTATAAGTAAAAAAAATAACTATGTATGTGGACAACAAAACAACTATTAAAACTGTCACTAGTCAAGATAAAAAAAGGTTGAAACATATGGACATAAAATTTAACTTTGTCAAACAAAATATAGAAGGTTTAATACATGTAGAGTATATAAGTACCAAATGTCAACTAGCTGATGTACTTACCAAACCATTGTACAAACATATGTTTATAAAATTCATATCTGAGTTGACCCTAAAAGATGATGATTGAGGGAGAGTGTTGAAGATCAATCAACATGTTTTAGTTTTTTAAATTCGTAATGTAAAATGTGAGTTGAATATCTTTGGTATATTTTGTAATATCTATGGACAAGTTGTTGATTAAAAAAAATTAAAATGTTGTAAGAATAATGTTCATTAAAAGTAATATATTATGGGAAAATACAAACAGTATATTTAAGTAATATTAATATTCTTTATTTTCATTATAGCACATTATTTGAGAGAAGTCTGTACAATACAGGCATAATTATATATAATAATCTGCCAAAAAGCAGGAGAGCAATATGTAAACAAATTTTCTAAAAATATTAAAAGCATATTCAAACAACATAACTTTTATGGCATTATTGAATTAAATGAATATTTGCAAACCTACAGGAAATTTGAAGATGACCAATAAATACACATATATATGTGTGTGTTTTATGTTTATATATTTTTATGTGTGTGTAAATGTAAACACACACCAGTTCCAAAGCAGGTACCAAGACAATAAAAGCAATGGATGCCTACTTCGTTATTTACATTTGGTTTTTATTTTTGTACATAACATGTTAGTAGAAGATTACAGTCAGATTGTTTGTATGAAAATGAATTATATAGATACACATTTATGTTGACATAAAGTGACATGGTGTAACTGTCAGTTCTTTCAGTATTCCTAATTTATATTTTCTTTGTAAAATTGACATTGTATATTTAATTTGTCTGTGTACACTTTGCTATATATGTAAATTAATTTGAACTATGGGAGCATGAATGTAATTGTATTTATATATAATGTAATATTGTATCTTTGAATTTACTGTGCTTTCTTCTCTTTGTATGGACTTTGGATATGTGTGTGATACACTTATGTCCCAAAGACATATGACTTGAATGTGTTATGCTGTATTTCACTATTTGGATTGTAAATATGTATATACTTGTTATTGACTTGTTCAATATCCTATTGCCATTTTGGCAGACTTGGGATCAACAGATTGTACATAAATAAATATAAATAAATAAAGGCCGGATCACAATGAAGTTAACATGGAGCTTCTTATGTTACCTTTACGTTACAGCTGAGTTGAGATGTAGGTCAAGCTGCAGTGTTTTCACATAGAATTATCAGCGACGCAACGGTAACTTATAAATGTCGAAGTTGAGTCAACTTCAACATAACATAAAGGTAAAGTTAAGAACAGCCAATCAGAAGCGGAGTTGTTCTTTTGTTGGCTATTGCCTACGAGATTTTATCGCGCCAAAACTAACGTTTACAGACGTTTCTCGTAACCTCAAATTGTGTGCTGCACGCGCGTGCATGTACAAGAGTGTATGGAAAGAAGTAAATTTGTCATAAGTCTTAGTTGTGTTCTGAAGTGTTGTGAAAGCAAAATGTTCGTTATTGTAATTTTAAGTAAATAATATTTTTAATTCCACGTAAGATTTGTTACTCGTGTGACATGATATTTGTGAGTGCATTGCCTAATACATGTGTAATTATGGTTGTTTAGTGAGTCGTTATCATATATTTATAAATAATTCAGAGCTAATGTGTTGCTAAAGCATTCGTTAAGGGACCCTACAATAAATTTAACTAGATGGTTTGCAAGTTCGCTGTTCACTGAGGTAGGTGTGTGTAGACAGCAAACATATAGTTAAAATATCAAACAAGTGTCTCACCAGTCTCATGAAAGACTTTAAACTAAAAGTTTAGTCCTCCCATTTCATGAAATAAATAGAATATCAACAGAATCACTTGACGCCTCTGGGTTGTGTCAGGTGGGATGTCACAGTATAAAGCTGCCCGGCTTTTACCTGTTGGTGTGGGTGAGTGGGTCAGCGACCATGGGCCTTCCTGTCCTGACTCCGACGGCGTGTGTAGGGAGTAGCGTCGTCCCTCGAAGATGATGCAGCGTCCTCGGCGTGTGCTGTTGAGAGACATCCACTACCACTACTGAAATGAATGTTGAAGATACAGATGACTCTTAAGGTACAGTTTATTGTGGTCACTCGTCCTAGAGCTGACCACCATGTACCAAGCTACTGTTCTCGCCCGTAGCACTCGTAAGCGTTGAAAATGGCGCGAAGCCAACAATGGAAAAAATACGTGAAATCCTTAAACGGGTGCTGAAAGAGCTCTCCCCGACCACGTGTCAATCCCTGAAGCCATGTAGAAAAAGAAAAGGTTCCGGTACATTACTGATAAGCTATTGAAAACTAAAATGACTTGATCCTAATAGATTGGGCCTCAGGGAGACGGGAACGTCCTCCACGCGCGACTTAACGCTCCGGTGATCAGGCGAAGACTAACTGACATGGCGTCTGGAGGGAGGACATGGTAGCCCGCGTTTCCGCCAGACTTGGTGGTTAAGCTCTTACAAGCTAAACTAAAGTAAAAACTCATTACAGAATATCATTCAAAATTACAAAAACAATTATTAATACTCGTCTGCCCTTAGTTAATAACTGCCAGTCTGTATAGGGCATGTTCAGAATTACACTTACAAACGCAACAATACACAGAAAAGCAATAACGAATAATATAAAAGCAATAATTGAAAAAAGTAATTAAATTGTAGGCATTGTAAATGTGACTGAAAGTCTACTTAAGTATTATTTTGTAAGACGTAACAAAATAATACGATGACGATTTTGGTGCGCTTTGGCATAGCGTCCTACTGCGCTAATCAAAAACATCACTCACTCATAGAAAAATTAAAAAGAAGAACGTTTATTCTCATGGTGCCTGTAGGTCTCTAGAAAATCTGTAGAGTCTACAAATGATATCAGTTTGCCTGAATTTAGCATGGATCAGTTTTCGTGTTCACCACTTTGTCACGTGTTTATGTAGCGGCATGTTAAGCCCGCACGTCACAAACATTACCACAACTTGCCCTGCAATTCTCATTAAATTTACACTTACTACGAAGATGATGGCTGGCCAGGCATTCAAAATCGTAGCTGGAAATTGCTACCTTGAGGCTGGTGGTGAAGCTCCATAGGCACGGGGCAGGGTATTCACATCCCCAGAGACGTGAAGCCTGGCTGATGGAGCGTCCGTGGTGAAGGAGACGGTCACGTGTCTACGGCCGTCTGAGCCACTGTAGCCCAGCGGACAAACGGGCGTCCGCGGCACACGTCATCCGCCCCCCACTCAGGCGACCGTTTGGCTGCTAGTGGTACCAGCGACTCGGGGCTCTGAGTTGCTCACGAGCCCGAAGATGATATGCACCCATCCTGGATGCTGCTGCCGGGTTAGCCGCCCTGGGACGGCATTGCCGACGTTGACACCGCTGCGCTGCTGGCTCGCTGTAGACGTCACTCGTGGCGTGCCCGCTGTGGTCGCGTGCCGGGTTGGCACCAGCTGCAACCTGGTGGTGTGTGGGTAGGCGACCTGACCGGTCAGCTGACCGCGTCGGTGCCTCACTGCCCGTAGCTGCGGGGGAGCTGGATGCCCCTCCATCCGGAACCGTGTCAGGGAGCTGAGGGACCCGTCTGTTTCTCCTGCGGGACCGCAAACAGAGGGTAGACACGCTGGCTTCACTGCCTCACAGCCAGTGCAGGTAGTGCATGCTTGTCGTCGCTGCCGCTGTGTGCGACGGGGTGGCGTCCCGGAGACGCTGTTGTCGCTGTTCTCCCCGTCCGCCTCGCTGACCACGCTGTCGTGTAGCCTTCGGAGGGCCAAGGTAGGTGGGGTTTCAGCCATGCTAGCTTTGGGGGGATCTGCATGTCCCACCTCTGGCTCTTCCACTTCTGCCTGAGGGTCACCGTCGGTGACAGTAGTGGGCTCCTCTAGGCTTTGAATGTTCCCCGGGTCAGTTGGCTGATCCTGTCTGTTTTTGACCCCCTCGTCAGATTGTTCAGCTGCACTAGTCTCCTCTGTTGTCGAAGATAGTGGCGAATCCAAGGACAAGAATGCGGGTACGTAGGGTGTATTTGCCCTGGCCCGTTCCTCTAACGGTCCATGGTTATCTGTTGCTGAACACTTTCGTGATAGTGGTTCCCCACTCGCCGAGTGGGTTGCTGATGTCTGTTCGATATGAGTGGACGTGGGTGACTGTGCTGGCGGGGTGTTTCCCGGTTCTGGCACCTCATCAGTGCGCTGCTCACATTGCCGGACTTCCGCTAAACGTAGGTCATCCCGGTGGACTTTTTTTGTGTATCTTCCTACCCCGATGATGAAGCATGTGTTACCAGCCGGCCTGAGAACAGTGTGAGGTCCGGTCCACTTACGTGCCAACCCAGCACAGAATGCTTGTTTACTCGTCGACTGAGGATGCGCTCTCGCATTCACCTTCTGACCAGGTTGAAGCAGTGGTGGTGTCTTGGCAGAATTCGGGCACCATTGTTCGGCGTACCTCCGCTGTCGCAGCTGCACTTGCTGTTTCCTTCTCCTTCGTCGATTTCGTTTTTCGCCACTGCTTTCCTCAGCTGTGCTCTCCCCAGGTGGGAAGCATGCCATTTCGCCGGGTAAGGCGAGGTTACGCCCCTGCAGCATCTCTGCCGGAGAGTAGCCCGTTGCTGCATTCACACGGGAGCGCAAGGTAAACAGTATGGCGGGTAGGTGTTCTGCCCAACTTGTGTGGTCCCCTTTGACTCGAAATCGGAGTTGCACCTTGATTTCTTGATTCCTCCGTTCTGTGGGGTTGGCTCGCGGATGGTATGCGGCTGTGGTATGATGTAACACCCCCCACTGGGTACAGCAGTCTCGCCACCTGTGACACGTGAACTGAGTACCGTTATCCGTTAATAGTACCCGTGGGTAGCCCCACCTGCTGAAGAATTCTTTCTCAAGGGCACTCTTGATTGTTGGTGTGCGCACACTAGAGATCGCATAGGCCTCCACTCACCTAGTGTAGAGGTCGGTTACCACTAGTATGAAGCGCTTGCCGCCTTTGCTCTTTGGATATGGACCCATCTGGTCGAGGGCTACGGTATCCATAGGGATTTTTGGTGTTCGGGGCTGTTGTTGCTGCTGTCTGTCCGCACGTCGACTCTTGACACGGTTGCAGTGCTTGCAATGGCGGACGTACTCGCGTGTTTGTTTAGCCGCTCTTGGTCAGTGGAAATGGCGTCTGAGGTTGGTCAGTGTCTGTGTGCCACCCGGGTGTCCTGCCCAGGGACTCTCGTGTGCAAATTCTAACACCTTGACGCGTTCAGCCGTCGGCACGTAGAGTTTCCACGCCGGCTTGGATTTGGGGCACTCAATCTGGAGCTGACCGTCGACGACACGGTAATGTCGCACCTCACTCTTGCCGCACTTCTCTTTCTGTCTCCAGGTCTCCTGGCATTGTTGTTGTGCGGCTAGGACGCGTTCTTTGAGACATTCTAACGTGAGCTCGCTCGTAACCGTTACAGCGTTGCACCTAGGGACCTCGCCTGCTTTTGTCTGCTCGTTTTGTCTCGTGGGTGGCAGGATCTCGTCCCACTCTCCTTCGTCGTGCGCGAAGATGTCCTGCGGGGCACGTGACAATGAGTCTGCAAGCTTGTTTTCAGCTCCAGGTACATGCTGTACCTCGAAGTCGAAGGACTGCAACAGCAGGGCCCAGCGGGTAAGCTTACTCCGGGCCTCTTTCATTGTGTGAAGCCACACGAGACAATGGTTGTCAGTTCTGAGGGTAAAACGCTGATATTCGAGGAACTGGCGATATCGTTTTACGGCCCAAACGACCGCGAGGCATTCGCGTTCATTGACGTCATAGCGACGCTCAACTGCCCCAAATTTGGCACTGCTGAAGTCAATGATCCGCCTCTCGTCGTTGTCTCCGTATTGGTATAGGATGGCGCCTAGACCTAATTCGCTCGCATCAGTCTGCAAGTATAGATGGCGGTTTGGGTCGTGCCTTGCAAGCTTAGGGCACTCTGCAAATTTCTCTTTGATGGTGTCGAAACTTTTCTGGTGCTCGGCTGACCAGCGGAAGGGTTTGGCAGGTGATAGTAACTCTGTCAGTGGCGCTGTGATGATTGCAAAATTTTGTATGAAGTCTCTTAACCAATTAATTAGTCCAAAAAATTTACGCAACTGTTTGCGTGTACGGGGTATGGCTTGACTGTTGATGAGCTCTACTTGGTCTGGGGTAGGTCTGCTGCCCTCTTCATCTACCAAGTGGCCTAGGAACTTGATGCAGGTTTTGCCGATGTGGCACTTATGGTTAGCGCACGTAAGGCCGTATGTAGCCAGTCCCTCAAGTACTAAGGATAAGTGATGTACATGATCCTCCCAGGTTTCCGACCAGACCACAACATCGTCGAGGTAGCCTAGAGCAAAATCCCCAATATATCCGTCCAGAACATTTACCATCAGATTTTGAAAAGTTGAAGGTGCGCATTTCAGCCCAAACGGCATTGCGCAGAACTGAAACCTCCTGCCGTCCGGTGCGGTGAATGCGGTCTTGTGTCTGTCTGCGGGATCCACCGGCACTTGCCAATACCCGCTCCGTAGATCGAGGGATGACAGTATTTTTGCACGCCCTAAGGCTCCTAGTGTGCCTTTGATCTGTATGTACGGTGGTGGTGAATTCTGGGTAATCTGATTCAGCGGCCTAAAATCCACGCAAAAATGCCACGAGCCATCCTTTTTAGGCGCTAAAGTTATGGCTGAATTAAAGTTACTGTATGTTGGTTCAATAACACCCTCCGCTAACATTTCCTGGATCTGCTCCTTAATAATGCGGCATTGGTGTGGTTGGTAACCGTGTAGTGGTGAGTACACTGCTTCATTACTGGTCAACGGTATTCGGTGCTGTGTCACGTCTGTGCGTTTTAAGGGGTCTGTTGCGGCAAAAACATATCTATGTTCGTCGAGTATGCGCTGGAATACTTCACGGAATTCCTCCGGTACATCGTGATCTAGGTCGTCCAACAGCACCGGTGTGGTTGGCTGTTCCGGTTTTGCATCTAGATTATAGACTGTTCTTCGTTCATGCTGCCCAAAGTGTATTCTGCGCGCTGCAGTCTCAACGACTGTATTTTGTTCTGTTAGCCACAGTATCCCTAGGATGACGTCTTCCCTGAGTTCCGACGTGACGTAAGCACGTGTGATTGTTGTGATGTCCCGGATAGTAACGGAAATTTCGGCTTCGCCCACTGCATCGCCCGTCTGTTCGTTTGTTGCCAACTGGAAACTGCGAGTAACTGTTTGTAGTTTGTTAGTGTCCACAAAATGAGGGCGAACAAAATTATGAGACGCCGCGGTGTCTATCAGCGCACGGCACCTATGGCCATTCAGTACTACTGGTATTCGTAGCATACTCTGATTTATATTCTGAATGTTACTCAACATGTTCTGCTGTGGTGTCTGTTTGAATTCAGCTAGTGGTAAAATACTGCAGTTGGTACTATTGTTATTATTATACATATTGTTCGCGCTTAGTTCAGCGGTGTTTACTTCGGACATAGTGACACTTTGTTGACATGATTCACTAACAATAGGTACACATGACACTTCCTTAATATGCACATTATTTCACTGAACATTAGAAAACTGTTGGGCATGGTTGGCGTTTTGTAAGTTTGCTGGTTGTGTTTGTTCGGGTAAATTTCCATAACCTGGGGTAAGAGTAGCGTCCGGCCCCCTTACCCCGACTTCCCGTTTCCCGGCAGTGGCAACATTAGTTTGCCAGCAGCCTTGTTGAGACAATGAATATGCCAATGGTAAACCTCCCCCTCGCAGAAGTGGCATGGGTGTTTGGGGGGTTTGGTGTAGTCGACTTGGTACTTGTCTGTTTTAAAATTGTTCTTTACCTGACTTTTGGCAGCATTATTTTCTGGTATGGTTCGTTCACCATTCCGTTCTGTTCCCTTATTAAACCTTGGGTTTATTTGAATGTTAGCTGAGGACTGGAACACTCGTTCACGGTCACGCCGTGGTGTTTCCTCATTCACAGTTTTCTCTAGAAGGACTACTGAGCGGAGAAAATCATCCTCGCTTACATGTATCAGGGAAGCCAGAGCACTCTTGAATTTGGCTTGAACTGTAGAGGCAACAACCTCTAGAATTTCTCGGGTAGACATTTGCGAATAGTACCTCTTTAACGTGTTTATTTTATTGGTAACGAACGTGCAAAGTGATTCATTACCCTGTTGTTCTGCGAGAAGCAATTTACTGCGGGTTTGCAATGAGGTGAATGTGCCGCCAAAACGGCGCTCAAAAGCGGAACTAAACTCGTCCCACGTCTGTTCATAGTGAGTTATCCCTCGCCACCATGCCTTTGCCTCACCTTGTAAACAACCTTCCACGCAGCTCGGCCAGTCCGCTGTCCCGACTCCATAGCGCTGCAGGCGCTGCGTGCAGTCTAGCAGAAAAGCTGCGGGGTCCTCGGTCGGCAATCCCGTGAAGGACGGTAGCGACTGGAACTTGTCAGGTGTCACGTGTGCTCCCGCACACGCGTACCGTGTGGAGAAGTCGGGCACGATCGGCTGTTGCGTGCGCCACCACTCCATTGACCTTGGCCGGCGCGCAGCTGGGTCGCGCAGTGTTGTGATGTCACATGCGGCCAGCTGGACGCGCGCTGGAGAGGGGTAGGAGGGGCGGGCCCAGTGTTCCTGCGCACCTCGCTCGCTTGCGTTGCCACGTGGCTCGTGCACGCTCGCTCCACATTGTTGTTGTAGTGTACTGGTAGCACGTGGCTGTCCAAATGTCACATCACACGACATCCCCGTACAGTTCTCCTCTACCCAGGACACAGTTCTTGCCAATGACACATCCGACACGGTAGACGCTGCTATCACGGAGTTCGCGGTAAACGCGGTTGTCGCGGCTGGTCTCGTGACAACTCGTTCAATGGGTTTCGGCGGGTGACAATAGTCACATGCGAAAAAAACTGTCTGTTTTCACAGTTTGCCTTTCGTGTGCTGTTAGACATTGTTTGTGAAATGGTAGTCGGCACTTGCGGCACGCGAGCGATACTTCACCCAGTCCATCGCACCACTCGACGTACGTGCACTTGTTTAGTCTTTGTTTGAAAGTAGGCTGATGCAATATTGTCGGCCCTACGTCTGTACATTGACAACAATGTTCACTTCCCCGAGACGCGGCATTGTCCTGATAGGGTCTCACGC
>PNEQ01012769.1:6089-39852 GCA_003012365.1 Medauroidea extradentata
TTTGATGGATTTCAATACACGTCCAGCTTACCAGAAGATTACTGGCTTTAGCTTGTACGTGGAGCTGTTGCCCTATTTGACTGAGCCAATAAGAATCCCGATATTGTAATATTTGATGTCTGCAGACAGCTACGTTGTGTCAGTGTTTTCAAGGCTATCTTGGCACAAAACATTTTCGCGATATACCATCATCTCTACTCATGGGATATACTATCACTGTGAATTATTTTATTCAAGTAGGTCAGTTGGTTTTCACAATTTGCATGGCAGCAAAACAAGCAAATTTATACTTTTTCGCACCGTTATGAGAAAACTAAAATTGTTTTGTAAGAGGAAACTGCACTCACAAGTATCGTCTACAAAACTAACACAATTTCATAAATATATAAAATTATAATGTTATCGCAAATTTTATCGCACTCGAACACCCTTAAGGTTTGGCATCAGCCGCCATGTTGAATTATTTTATTTTTCGCTCTTATGAAATTCTGAAAAGAAAAATGCGAAGTTAACTATTATAATACCAATTCTATTTACCCCACGCTGTAATAAAGCATCGCAGTTGAACTTTGAACGTGTATTTAAGTCGCAATAAGTACCTACAGCAATATTTTTATATTATTAATTTGCTCTGCTGATTGCGGCTTAAGTATACGTTAAAAGTTCAACTGCGACGCTTTTATTGTAGCGCAAGGAAAATATAATTGATGTAATAGTAGGAAATTTCACACTTTCCTTCTCAGAAGTTCGTTAGAGCAAAAAATAAAATAATTCAACATGGCGACTGATGCCGAGCCTTAACAGCAGAATGGCCAATTTACCTCGAAACTTTTAATGAATGGCCGGAATTGTTCTCCTTGGCAGGCCACGACATTGTCGGCCAAGAAGACATCGAGCGCGCCGTTTGGATTCCAGAATACAGGCAGAAAATACAGCGAATTTGGCACTTTAGCTATACGTAAGGTGTACTGCAGGATGTGGCCGTTTTCACGGTTACCAACCACGCAAACAATAGTCTTCTAACAATTCATTGTGGCTCATACTATTCTTGCTCGAGGGGTTTCTTTCGTCCCTACGGCGTTCATGAATGACGTAATTCTCATCGCATAAACTCTTCTGATTTTACCAACTAATAAATCAACAAATGGTTTCTCGTATCGCTTACGGACACTGCTCAGCTATTTCAAAGACAGAAAGTTTTCGTGAAAACATCTTTGTTCCAATTTGTTTCACTGCCTTGCATGCGCACCTGCATTTCTGTTTTGTGGTCAATAATTGGATACCTTAACATTCAACGTCTGTAGGTTAAATCTGCAAATCACAGAATTGTTGTATCACTGTTATCCATGTACTGATTGGCACAGTAAAATTAATAATGACTCTGCACAAAAACACTCTGCCAATAATCATGAAGTTAGCTGCAGGTGAGCACGTAAGACATTGAAACAAAGTGAGGCAAAAATATTTTCGCGAAAACTACCGGGTCCTAGTGATACAGACGTGAAATGATGTGGCGGCTCATTTGGTACGATATAACTTCACCGTTCATTGGCTGCCCAAGGTTGTTGATACCAGCCCCGGGTCTGTTTGGCTCCTGCGTGTTACGGCAGGTTTCCTATTGGCCTGGCTGCCGGCTAGCAGGGCAGCCGCCTTACGCTGATTGGCGGTAGGCGACTCCACCATGTTGCTGGCCAGCGAAGCCATTTTGCTGGAGCGTGTGACTGAGTTTGCATTCTGCCGGCTGTTTCACTTCTGTAGTCATTATTCTGTGGTCACACGATACCCGACGCCAAACAACAAATACACATCTCGATGCAGTATTGCAGATGTTCACGTAAAAAACTGAAGCAAAGCGGGGCAAAAGTGTTTTTGCGAAATCTTCCTGAGCCTATCTATTAGTAAACAAAACCACCACAGAATAAATAAGTACTAACCGAAACGACAATATGATGTTTTTATCGTACTATATTTCTCTTTGGACTGTCATGGTGTCTGAGTTCCTTAATGTTTGGTTGGACTGAAGTTTATTTGGCTCTGTTAATAGAAATTTGAAATGTAAGTAACGTCACATATCACACTGCTAAATATACAACTGATATACAAACAAATAGCAGTAATTATTGGAATATAACAGGCGGTTTAGACCAATGTCTCAAATTCCTCATGGCTTTGTTTACACGCTCGTACTGCCCGAAAGCTAGTGTTATAACGACTGTTAATAAGCCCGTTTGTGTCGCTTCTGAAAGACTAAGTAAAAATCTGATTTTAAGCAGCGAACCATCCCGTTTACAATTTATAATTATTAAATTAATATGCAAACTAATTACAGTGTCTCAATAAATTCGTGTGATTATATAAACCAACTAGCTAGCGGGCTGTGGCTTTGCCTGCGTGAAATTATGTAACGTAAACAGTAACCCTGGATAAAATATGTGATGAAGGCATTTAACAGCTAGCGTACTCAATAACAGTGGACTATAAATTGTCTTAGCTCAGTGTAAAGAGCGCGCGCAATATGCTCGTATGATGTCATAGTAATTCCCATTGCAAAGTCTTGAACGGAATACGAGCCAGAAATCCCACCCCTTCCACACCAAAAACTTTATTCAATACCTGAGTGAATGCTTAAAGGCAGGCCATGATA
Source organism: Medauroidea extradentata (assembly GCA_003012365.1). NCBI lineage: Eukaryota > Metazoa > Arthropoda > Insecta > Phasmatodea > Phasmatidae > Medauroidea > Medauroidea extradentata. Next base: position 8,734 of record PNEQ01012769.1, read on the forward strand.
GTTTTTTCGTACGTAGTGGCTGCAGTCCAAAGAAGTTTTATTTATGAGTAGGTTTGCAAAGAGAAACGACTGGTGAATTATTTCTCCGTGATCATTCTCTTTTTTCAGGAGACTGTAACATTTTACTGCTTTTCACATCCAACATTTTAGAATTTCATAAAATCCTGTATTTCATTTGCAGATATTTACATAAGCTTCATTCTTATAAAAAAATCATCTGAATATCTCAACGGGTATAAGCGGCACAGATGATCATTTGAAAACAAATTTTTATTTTTTAACAGCTTTCAAGGACGAATTTCGAAAAATCCTGAAAATTTCTTTTTTGATATTTACGTAAAATTTATTTTAAAGTAAAACCATTTCAATATTTCCAATGGTTTAGGAGATAAATTGGATTAATTAAAAACACGTTTTATTATTTTAAGAGCTTTCAAGGAAGAATTTCGAAAAATTCTAAAAACCCTCGTTAGATATTTACTTTAGAATCACTTTAAAGAAAAATCAACTCACTATCTGAAATGATTTAGGAGAAATCATGGATTAATGAACAACACATTTAACGGCTTTTCACCCCCTTAGATTTCGAATTTTTCAAAATGAGAAATTCTCAAATATGCATTTATTTTGGCCAATATTATGAAGTTAAGAAAATTATGGTAGCTTTCCCGGTTAATGAGATATTAGGGAGTTTTTGAAAACACATTGCATCCCTTTTTACCCCCTTAATTATCGAATTGCGATAAATCCATTCTTAGTGGGTGCCTACGGGCCAAGCCAAGGGAAGCTTCCCTCAAAATGTCATAGTTATAGATCCAGCGGTTTGGGCTGTGCGTTGATAAGTAAGTGAGTGTGTCAGGACACTTCATTTATATATTATATATTAAGATGGCTAGAATTCACATGGCATTGTTTACATTGATATATGCCCAGAGGGTTGGTACGATAGCAGCAATGGCAAACCTCTCCTTTGTCGCTTCTGTTAGCATTATTTATTCTATGACACAACTGTAAGTTATCTGTGGAAGCGTTAAAACTGGTATGAACAGTTTCTCTCTCCAGCCATTAGCATGCAACAAGCGAGTTATAATTATATCATCGATGACACCACAATACGTGTTTATTGGCTGTGTCTGGCAGGCATGTTAATGTCATGTGATCAGAACATAGCTGATACAGCTTCCCTTGTATCACGATCACGCTTCGCCCTTGACTAAGACAATTACTTCTTGGGAAATTAAGCAACGATTTTCGGCAGATTACATTCGATACAAAAAAAATTGGAACGTGTTTGTAACGTTTGAACAACCTGAAAAGGGTCCTTAATTGGTCATTATTGTTTGTCTTTAGCCAATATAACTATAGATGATGGTTTATCGCGGAAAAACTTGACTCCCTGCTGGTTTCAACACACGTTCAGTTTACCAGAAGATTCCTGGCTTTAACTTGTACGTGGAGCTGTTACCCTATTTGACTGAGCCAATAAGAATCCCGATATTGTAGTATTTAGTGCTTCTTATTGGTCTACAGACAGCTACGTTGTATCAGACGTATATCACTCAGTCATATATGTTGCAAGAAAACAGCGTTTTCAGAGGTATGTTGGCACAAAACATGATCGCGATATACAATCATCTCTAGATTATATCGATTGTTGCTCTGCGTTATAGCTAAAAAATTAAACGGCCTTTCAAGATTGCTTTACCAAAAAATCTACTAACCGCACATGAGAGAGAGAGAGAGAGAGAGAGAGAGAGAGAAATTTTGGGCAGCGCTTTACATTTAGATAAGGAAAGTAATAATTCGCTAGTTCAATGACCGATATGTCAGACTCCACTGTCCTATACATACTCGAGCCCGTCTATTAGTTCATTGTCTGTTGTTCCAGTGAGTAGTAGCCAGTAGACAAATGGTCGGGGCTTGTGTATAAATAGGACAATGGATTCTAAGAAGCATGTCGTTGAACTTACGACATATTCCTTTCCCTACAGGTCTATAACGCTGTTGAGAGGTGGTATGAGGTGAGTATGGAGCAGCGCCGAAATAACAGGGCGAGGGAAACGGAAGATCTCCGAGAAAACCCGCTGATCAGCGGCATCGTCCAGCACGAATCCAACATGCGAAAATCCGGGAACCACCCCACTGGGGAGCGAACCCGGATCACCTTGGTGGAAGGCAAATAGTTTGACCGTCTGCCACCGCGGACCCTAACTTTATTTGCACTTCTATAATGTTGCACTGAATTTTGCTTTTGCACTTCTATAATGTTGCACTGAATTTTGCTTTAGACATTCCACCAATACAATAATATGTTCACCACTTAAGATCTGTTGCAAAAATAGTTTGGGATGAAGCCTGTGGGCCAATTGTTACATTGATTATTTAGTAATATATAAGAACTATTCTCGAATCGGTTATATTTGAGATGTTAGAATGTACGTGAATTGAGAAGAACAAGTACCGGACGTATTCGTCACGTGACTTGTAAAGCGGGTTCATTTATGGTGCTATATAACACTTATTCGGGTGAGGTGTTCTTACGGCCCTTTAACAACACGGTAACAATAGCCGATGAGGATGAAGTGAGGTGAAGGGACAACGAAACATACATGTTCGATCCGAGATTCGAACCCAGGACCTCTTGCACCGTAGTCCGGCTCCTAGCCGACGACACTACGGAGGCCGGTTAGTGCGTAATGACATTGCGGCATTCTATCAAGCGTTAAGAGTAGCTCTTATAGCTGCTCCGCTTCTGAGCGTCCCACGTGCAAAACTGGCTGAAGTGGGCGGAGCACTTAAGACGAGACTTTATATTTTGATGGTCTCTGAGTAAAATAAATAGTGTAAAAATAATGAATTTTTTCATAATTTGTAACATTTAAAACAACTCTAAAAACAAGGTAGACGTAAGCCACCTAAGTTGCATTACAGACAACAAATACAACGATTATTTACTTATTTATTTAGCATATCATATTGCTTGCAACTCATTAAAGTTCTGTATGGAGTGATTTATATCTTGGGAATTTTTATGTTAAATGAATGAATTGAGTTATGCAAAGTTACTTAGGATGGTAGTTGTTAATTTGTTGCCACCAATGCAAATAAAGTTCTTTTTCAGTTTACGCTTGCACTAAAATTAAATTTCGTTTTTAACTTATCTAAGTTTGTACTTGCATTATCGTATTCATTTGTAATATTTTGTGTTGCTAATTACAGTCAATTAGGGATCAAATTTTTTCTCGAAAATTTGTCACTGAGTATCTTTATCATCTAGCACTTTAGTCCTTGTAAGTCAACCATGTATAAAATGAAACTTATTTGGCTTCAATGATGTTTTTCAATTTCCGCAGGTTTGCGTTTCAGTCAGGTCAATGGGCAGTAAAACACCAAAATATATATACATTTTTTTGCAATATTTAGTACAACATAGGCAATTACAACTCAATGAATTTATTAACGAAATGATCTTGAATTTACGATAAACCGAAATCGGCATCATTTTTTCGTTTTACAAAAAAATAAAAACAATAGTCAATTAATCCCTGCACATATCGTGTAACACACACAGTCTTGTTTGAACTGCTACTACTTTAATCAACCAGTAATATTGATACCGTATGAGGGGAATAACCGAGTGCCAAGGTATCGAAACGAGAATGAAGACTTAGGGTGTTCAAGTGTGATTAAACCATAATTTTATATTTCTATGAAGTAATGTTGGTTTCATAGACGATATTTGTGAGTACAGGTTCTTCTTACAAAACTATTTTAGCTCTTATAGTTTTCTCACAACGATGCATCAAAGTCAAAATGTACGTGTTCTGCTGCCATGCAAGTAGTGACAACCAACTGACTTACGTAAGTGAAATAATTCACGATGATATAACATGCCATGGGCTACGTAATGAAGCATGTAGAAAATATCCCATGAACTATTCTTATATTTAAAAAAATGTCGAAATTGCAATTCTTTCTGTACTTTTGCGACATTTCTTAAAAATTCAAAACATTACGTTGTGGGTTATAAAATGTTTTATTGCAGAGCTCATGGAATGTTAGTTTACAGTGAATAATTTTATTTAAATAGATCAATTAGTTTTCGCTATTTGCATGGCAGCGAAACAAGCAAATTTTGACTTTGTCGCTCCATTATTGGAAAACTATGAGAGCTAAAATTGTTCCCTAGGAGTAAAATGTACTCAGAATTGTCGTCTACAAAACTAACAATATTTAATAAAAATATAAAATTATGATTTTATCGCACTTGAACACCTTAACAACTGGGCGCCCGTAGACATGTGCGTAACCTGGGTGACGACATGGAACGAGGACCTAGAATGGTGAAGCGCCGGGATAAGAAGTGCAGGGGGAAAGGAAAATTCTTGAGTAAACACGCCAGCCAGCGGCATAGCCCGACACGATTCCCACATGTGAAGTTCCGGGGACTGACACAACGGGAAACGAACCCAGATCGCTTTAGTGAGATGCTAACCAAATGAAGAGTTACGGACTGGTTAAAGAACTGGAATGAATCTACTTTTCATGCATGCCTTGGTTTCTTTTTTTTTGTCTAGACATAAGAAAATGGCAGTGAAAATTTGGGGCCAGCAGGATCACACAGTTATTATGTAGTTTATTTTGAAAAATAATTCCGTCAAAATAACAATACCATATCATGAGAACTTACGCATATAAGGATATAACGTAGATACTTGTTAATAAGTCGTCAGTTGTAATAGTGATTGCGGTTTGGGAAGTATGCAATATGTCGTGGGACTAAGCAGACAATTCACAATAGAATGATTCTGCCTCGGAGATCAAAATTACTGGAACGCTTACGGCGTTTGCTTCCCGTTTTCGCATCGTGGAACGAATAGTCGATGGCGTGGTATTTACTTCGCATAATAGAAACACGTGGGAAACACGTGGGAAGCACGAGGCACGCGCATGTCTCTCTTGGCGATTGTTTCTTAGCTTCCGGCCTTCTCGCTGTCGCATTTTGCTGCGTAGATAAAATGAGAGTCAGGGAAGCAAAAAGAACTTCACGTGAAAAAAAATAATAATAATCTACGATTGCAAGGACACGATATACGTCAAAGCAGTCAACCCGGTAATTTCATTCACCGCAAACAATCTTTTTGGTTTCACCACTAATGTGTGTGGCATGTCCATTCCATTACGCTTCCTCTCGTCACAGCAATTTGTGCGAACCTGTTAAATAGGCAAGCAAGAGTGGTTATGCCTGCCCGGCTGTGATATTATTTGCAATAACAGAGGCTGCAAACTGCACATTTGCGATCTCAACCTCCCTATCCTCGTTTTTTATTTTGCCCGAGCAGTTGTATAGCAGACGTTTAAGTGTGTGTGTACATGAGAAATTTGAGTACCTGCAGGCGCACATGTTAAATGGAGTGTTCTGCCGTGTATTTGCACAACAATAAAACGAGCGTGCTGGTTCGTGTTGACACATTGATATTTTTCAGAGCACTGTTCCAATTCAAACAGCTTGAAATTCAGGTAGGCGTGCAAGTAGTAAAGCTTAGTCGGTCGCCTTCTCAGGTAGCCAAGATTCGGGCGATATGCATTTGTTCAAAACCGAAAAACTTGTGTCAGTGATTTATTCTTAGGAACAGCTTCCAATGAACGTTACACACGTGTATACTTATTTCAGGCTCTCTAGTGATCTTAAAAATTAGTTTCATAGCGGCAGAAAACTGTTGTTTCTGCGGTCCTTTTAGGTATAAAAATATTGGTGCATAAACTTTATAAATATGTAGAAGTATTTATTTATTTAATGACTTTGTTTGTGGTGAAGTTAAGGCTTTGGCCTTCTTTCACACTTAACCACGTTTTATACAATTAAAATCATACATGTGTGACAAACAATAATAAAACTATAAATACAAGAAACACTTAAATACAAAATTAATACAGCAAATATGATTCATTACTTTAGCCAGATGCACTAAAATTTTTTAACTGCTTTTACATATGAATGAATACCGCAAGTACATATAAAAAACAAAGTTAAACATTTGCAGTGAAACTATAAATACGCCATTAGGTGTTAAAAATATTACATTTGTGTGTATGCTACCTAAATATTCACGTATAACAACATAGCTATAGACTAATCTTGCGGGAGTTAATGTGCATCTGTATAACAGCATTACAGAATACAATAAATGAATTGTTGATATTTTTAATATGACGTGATAAAATTATAGGACCACTGATGCATACTTAGCAGAGGTGAGCTATCGGTGAGATCGTTGCTCGCTTGTTCTTTAACCTGCGCCTAGAGGCTTGGATGAGGCGTGATGCACGTATTATAATGTCCCTACCGCTTCTGAACTTCTAGGTCTGCGACTTTAGCAACAAGATAATGAGAGACGGTACCAGTGGCTCAGACAGAGACGAGAAAGGAAGTCACAATGATATATCAATAACAACTTAAAAACATTTAATTTTTTTGGGGACACGCTATAATTAAAACACCAGCAAATTTGTGTCACTTCCGCAGTTGGTCCGTGACTTGTTTGACAGCTCCTACAGGACGCTGAGCCAATCATAAAGAATCATCTAAATGGATGCTCAATCACCTAGCATCTCTGTGTCACAGGTAAGGGTAGGGCATTTTCGTTGAGTCAGTGGTCTGTAGGTTAGATTCCAACATCTTCAGCACATTTAAGCTTAAGCTATATATGTGGAAAGTAATATATTTCGAGTTCAATGACCACACCGTGAAAAGTATTTCGCTGCCACAACAACATTTTGTTTAAATACACTCCACTATAAAGTAACTTTGACATAAAATGTATTAAGTTTGCGTTAAAGAAACCTTCAATGAAAAAAAGAGTATAGTTGCAGGTGCCATACTTTTGTTAAAATAGAGACAAAAATACAGTTTCGTTGTTGGTACTACTCTGGACAGTTCGTTCAACAATCTGTTTTGTAGACGTTATCATCTGGTTTGTAAAAGCAACAAGGCTCTTGGTTTTTTTCTACAGAACAGATTGTACCGTCAACCAAACTGTTTTGTTGTCCCTATTTTAAAAGAAGTATGGTACCTGCAACTATACTCTTTTATCAGTGTTGCCTTATAGCAAAGAAAAATGTGGAAAACCTATGTTTTACGTCACATTTTGTGTTACAAAGTTTTAATTGAAAATACCGTTACTGTCCTTGCATGCGTTGAAAGGCTCATTACATTTCCATTGTGTCCCTATACCCAGTTGTCTCCCTCGCCCTAACATTTCCTTGGTAGAGACCTTCGTGGGTGCATGCACAGCTCACCAAAGTTTCATCACAATTGAATGAATGATATAAGAACACATAGAAGACGAACAAGCAACCGAACATTCATGATTATATATTACAAGTTTGTATGTCGATAGTTGGAACTGTATAGAAGTTGACGCGCTGCAGTGCCATGTAGTAGCAAGTTGGCGAGTTACAGTAAAGTGAACAGCATAGTACCGTCTCCAAGAAATAATACTTACTGTGCCAAACGGTGTCGAAGACTATCAATCGCATGCACGCGCACGCATACAGCGTGTTAATGGAAGTATGTTACAAACTTTGTTGGTTTCTTGCAAAATATGAGGTAAAGTTATATAGTTCAAATTTTTCGTTGGCGCACGTTTTAAGGGTGAAATTAGCTTTTCAAAATTGAATTTTACAACTGAATTTAATTAATAGGTCCTAAAGTAATGTAAATGAAATAATAAATTTCTGGGCGTGGTTAGTTAGTAACAAGAACTGCAGTCTGTGCAAATAATAATACATGTCACCTTCATTACATTATGGGGTTCGTCACGTGGTCTTTCGCCATAGAATTAGTTGGCAATGCATTTAATGGCTATTAAACCACGGTTTGTTGTAAAAATCTCCAATGAACAAAAATATAGTCTTGTTGCAACACCATCACGTCAACAGTTTCGAGAAAATTGAAAACATAAAATGTGAATACTGACAGGTAGGCAACATGCGATACACAGGAGAATTGAATGAATGTTACGCTAGTTAGTGATGAACTACAGTACATTTCGAACGCATAATGTACGTTGGATGCGCAACTCGTAATGTGTACAATAACATCAAAACAGATGATCGAAGGCCTGGCCATCTTCATTAATACAGGCAATGTAACGCTGATGTAAGGACAACTGCACACGCTGCAGAATGTTGGCGTCCTTTCAGGTCACTTTGCCAGCTACTACAATGTGTGCCACGAGTTCTTGCACCGTGTTCACTGGAGTATCGTACACAAGACTCTTCATGTGACCTCACAGGTAGAAGTGGGGTGACAAATCAGGGGAGCGCGCAGGCCACTCAACAGGGCCTCCCCTAGCTATCCACCTCTATGGAAATAATTGGTAGAGGTACTCACAAACAGCACGAGCATTGTGTAATAGTGCCACATCGTGCTTTAGCCACATGTGGTTACGTATCGCAAGTGGTACGTCTTCTAGCAACTCGGGAAGTGTGTACTGTAAGCAGCTCTGAGCCATCAACACGTGCTGGTAACATGAATGGTCCTACTAAGTGATCATGGACTATGCCAGGCCAGACGTTGTCGAAACACCCCTCTTGGTGTCCACAATGCTACTACAGTGTAGTTAGGCATCCTAGTACAGTTAGTTGTCCGTGGGTCGTAGCCGCAGATCTACGTATGTTGCGGCGAGGCTATGCCGCACTACGCGTAGACGCAATTACACGCGCCTAGATACGGAGCGAGCAAGGCTATGCCTCTGTATTAGGCACAACGGACCGCCGGATTTGTAGCTCCTGCACGTGCTAATACGCAGGGTCGCTACTATATATGTAGTTAAGGAAAACCTTGCGTAATATGACCGAAGTTTAGGTTATACGATCTTCAAAAACCATTGAACGAATTAAGTTTGGTCCGTGTTGTTTTTATGTAATATCAGATGCTTGTTTTTACAGCATGATAGATCAAGCACTATTCTTATGCTTTGAAATAAATGGTTATTTTACAAATACCAACAGTTTGAAACATAACTGTATATAATAATAAAATATAAGATCGTTCCGTTAAAGTTCTAAGAAATAAAGGGAAAATATTAGTTATTCATTTTATTACATTTTTTCCAAAAAAATATCCTAATGTAAATGTTGTCTCTTGGTTTGCCGTTGCATAAACATGTTCAGTTGGTGTTTCATTTTATAAGTCAATAAATTAAATTTTACAGTAAATTTTCAGGGTAGCATTTTTCTAAATATAACACTGTTAATATACGATATGAATACACATTTTCGACTTACTTTTACATAAGCTATCACCACTCATAATTAACTCACTACGTCCTGACTAACCCTAAACATTTTCTGCTGAATGTATTTAAAAATTAAAATTTTTTGAATCCTAGTTTCGACAGCACGAGCAACTCTAAATATCTGTTCACACACCTATTACACCTCAATATGCGCGCCTTTCGTGGCTCGGAGGACGTCAAATATGTAAAATATCTCTCACCGTATGTTGATCGACATTGTAGACGTAACATGTAGGTTATGGAAAGAATCAGTTCATCAAACAACAGACAAATTTAGTGAAATATTGTGGACATATTTCTTTGTAGTGTTTTGTAGTCTCAGAAAAGCAAGAAGAAACCAAGAAAAACAAAAGAGGAAAAAGCAGAATTAGTTGTAGTAGTCTACATGCATAAATAAAAAAATCTAAAAATTCCATGAGGGATTGTTTCAAATCAGAAAAAAATACAAGTAAACAAAAACATTTAAAGTTCAAAACAAGTAACAAAGAAAAAAAACCCGACGAAATACAGATAAAACTCAGGACACCAAAATCACGACAGCACAGACAATATTTGAGACGAAGACACAGGATGACCCAACAGCGACGTCTCATAAATAAGACGAATCGTTAACCAAAAACACACAAAATAACATGAATTTCTCTTAGACGAAGTAGTCGCCTCATTACGGGAGCCTGCGACGACATACCACTGGAATGGCGTATGTCTCCAATGTTTCACTCAGTTATTGATCCCGCATTGCAAGAATCTTTCAACGACATTGTAAAACACCATGTCGTGATCTACCAGACCGGTGACGTACGGCTCGTTCAGCCATAGAACATGTTAGCCTGCTATGCTGCACAAGGAAATATATTAGAAACTGGTTTGACGTCTTTTACATTGCAATTATGGCGAACATTGCAGTTTACAAAGTGTTTAAAATAGTTTTGATTTTATTTACACGTAGAAACAAACACGTCTGTTACATGTAAATTTATGTTTCTATAAGTACTTTTAAATCAGACGTTCTGTGTTCCCAATACAGAATATTTAAATTATTTATTTTTTAACTATACCAAATTTTGAAAATGGCCTAAAAACAAAAACATTATTTAACCTATGAAAATGCTGGTTACATTGGAAACGTCAAACGTGGGATGCATGCAATAGTTACTTGAGTCACGAATAGTTCACTTACGTCACTGAAAATACTTCACTGCAAATGATATAAACTGTTACGTATGTGTGTTATCAACGACAGTTACTCTCTACACTCATTAGTATTACCTACTGCACTCGCGTGATGTTTTTTGTTCTATATATTACACGTTTTTACACGATACTTTTTGTGCTATTTTAATCCATTTTAAAAAAGGAATATATTAAATTTTTGTATTCAACTAATTATTATCAACTGTTAAGTCTCGTATTTTTGAAAATTTGATATCAATTTTAAAGAAGCAAAAATTTGTACTGAGCAGACAGCAGAGAAGAAGAGTTAATATTGTATTGCCATCTAGTTGTGATATATTTCAAAGTTTCATGTTTCTAGTTCATACGGACGTTTGTGTAAGAAAGATTTAAATATTTGTAACGAACAGACAAAATAATAAACCGACAAGAAAGTTATTTAAAAAAACGTGGTAAAATGGACTGATATAGGGAGCATGTTGAGGAATGATGTCTATACATGTAAACGTTTATGTCAGTGTTGTAAATATGTTGGAATTGTATGTGCCCAGTACCATTGCACGGAACCATCTCCATAGTTAGTGGCACACTGTAAAAACCTTAATAAATTATATTATATACACAGTATAGTATGTTTAGAACGTTTATGCTTTCAAATAAAGAAAATTATTAGAATCCAAAATATGCATGTCTTGTAACGTCAGTTTACATTTCACTGTTTAATAAAAATATATAGGAACAACACAATTGGTATGTGTGAAACCATTTTACCATGCATACATTTTTAACACTCCTTTGCACTGGTGAACTAAATTTACAAATAATTTTTGTAGTGGCAACCATCATTTGACGTCGAGGCAGTTCTGCGGTGTAAGAGTGCTTCTTATCAGAGTTGTCAAAAATCCGCGGGCAGATTATTTTGTCCGTACTGTGGTAAGTAAGAGAGTTAATTCGGTGCTTTACAAGTTCACGCTTCATTCCACTCTTAAAGCTACAACATTTGTTTGGTATTTCGCAAATTCACTACCTGCTCGCTAGAGTGCTGTGTCAATATAGAGCGACGGTGGCAATCGCAGCTGCGAGTCAACGAACGCGCTCAAAACTGCGTAGAAAACTTAACCTTACTTAGCCACTTACATTCCTATACACAGGGGGGAAAGAAAACCGTAGAAATGCTCACGGGTACGGTAGCCAGACTTATACAAAGAATAATGAGTATCGGAACCACGCCTCTATTGTCAATAGTATGGGTGTAATACCATCGTGAAAGTTGTGTTAGTGAACCTGTTAAGTGACGATAATTCAACAACCACTTCAAATGGAACGCTGACCTAGGTTCATTTCGGATGCATGACAACACGTATACAGGGAATAAAGTATGAACAGCATCCCATCCCATGCGCTGGAAAAATGGGATCGCCTCTGATATTATGCTTGTATTATTGTACATGTACGCCTGCAGCTACCCATTCTAGTGAATAAAAAACCGGAATGACACAAGGAACAAGAAAGGTGCACTTGTCCGAACACGCCCAGACAAACCATTTCTGAGATACAGGCACTCAAAATTCGGAGCATTGTGCCGATGCTGAGTGATAGGCAACCCTTGTAGCACGTACATGTTGACATGCTTCCGAGGAACACTAACGAGGTACGGCTTTATTACCGAGAGGTATGCAACACACATGATATCAAGTAAAGGAGAAGGGGGTACTTGTATGCAAGTGGCGCAGGCAGGATGTCTTTAGTGGTACGTGTAATGCAGTAAAACAAAATATTTAGAAACACATGTGCTACAATGTAAACGTACCAGCACATAACACTACAATGATTACACACTTGTATTAACCTTATACGAAAAAGAAAAAAATTATTCGAATTTTAAAAAAAGGCTGAAACTGAAAATAAAAATTTTAAAAATTCTATATATATTTTTTAAAAATACAAATAATTTTTCTTCTTTAATTTTATGAGCATGTTATTGTAGTCGGCAGTGTCTTTATCCACTGTGATTTCTTTTTAGTTTGATATATCAGTTGGTTTTAGTGTAGGCGTTAAAACGGAAACGTGCAAAATACGACTTTAACAAGCGATTACCCGAAAACTATGAGTGATAAAAAATTTCATAACAGCAAAATTTAGTCACATTTTGTGTCTAAAATAAGAAAAAAAAATATCTGGTACAAATTAAAAATAAAATAATGATGGTAAAAATTGCGGTAGACCGCGCCCTTATTACACCCTGTAAGTTTCTAAGCATCATGTGTTCAAATTGTCCTCTGTCTATCCCAACATAGACACACACATGACGCACAACCGTGGCCTGCACTGCACTCAAGTGATTGTTGGTTACATGCTTTACAGCAACATGCAGTCTGGTGGTGTTGTGCCAATTAAGTACACTTTCTTTGGAATAATGGGACTAATTAGTCCACTAGATGTGACCCACAATGGTCGGGTTTGGTTGAAGTGCTGTCAGTATCCAGTGACAGTACTGAAGACGACGAAGTTGATACCCTTCAATCGTGTACTGTATGGGACTGTACTGGTATTTATTACAGCACACTACCATGAAAGATGATCTGTGCAAACGAATGACTCACACAGACTCGGTGCACGAAATTAAAGTGGGATTCATTGGAAACATCTGCAACAGCGCTTTGGAAGCATGTCACCATGCACCTGCTACACGGGTTGCCTACCAGTCTGCATTGTCACAATGCTCAGGTTCTGAAGAACGACTTCCGAAATGTACGATCCACATTGTGTGTGTTCGGCAGCCAAATGGAGATGTTCCGTTGAACCTTTAATTACCCTGTAATAATCCGTCAGTGCGATGTGTAATGTGAATGTTTCAGGCAATAAATTATAGCATACAGCCTATCATGCTGACTTTGCTACTGAATAATAACATCATTTACCAAGCCAGTAAAGCCTGCAGGATGTTCACGTAACTCTTATCGTCCAAGACTGTTTACTGAGCATAACTACAAAATGTAAACACTCTAATGAACATTCAATCACATGACATCTATATTATTGTACCTTTATAGTCTGTTTCGTAGTGAAAATTGGGTGCTTCCGTCTTTACCATCGTCAACAGATCTTGCTAATATTCAGCAGGTTGAATCCCCGTAGCAATTATGCTGATCTTTTGTTATATACAATCCTTAGAGGCTGCAAGCATTTACTCAAGCCAACGGGAGTCGTACAAATGTGTGTTTTTTGGAAGAAATTTTCTATTGCCGGTTTTAAACCTATAAAAAATTACGGTTTCATAAATTGAACCTTTTATATACATATAAATTTTTATTTTATGTTATTGAACTCTGATGTTTGAATAACAACGTTTAAATAGTAGGTCTGATGCGAGAAGTAAATTCTGTCGGAAAAGGAGTGATTGTTTAAATCAATCAGACTGTTGGAAAACTAAAATAGATAAGTATCCAACGGACTGAAAAGAGGCGATTTTACATTTATAAATGAGAAAATAGTAAAAGCATAGTATAATAATACTTATATCGTATGACTTGATATTCAGTCGTAAGCCTTACTGTGCGAGTGAATATCTGTAAAAATACTAGAAAGTATTTACTTTGGGACACGTTGATAGAGAACTGTAGGTACAAATGTCAAAAATGTCTGGACGAAAGAAATATCTGCATGATGTAGTAAAGATGGGTTCATTTTGTCCGTTTTCGGCAGGCAAAATACAGGCACATTGAGGAACACCTCCGTAACGGTGTAATAAATATACCAACCTCAGGCGCGGAAAACCTATCAATCTTCCACAAAAGTGGCATCAATTCACAAGCATCACGTGTCAAATACGACTGCTGAGTTCGACCTTTTAAAAATCGCATATCGCAGTCAATTGACTTGCAATAACTCTTATATGCCGGGCAAGTATACAACTATAACTCACACAGCTTTAAAATCATGGATGTCTGCTACCATACATAGGCCATACATGCACTAATTTATATGCTTTACATAACTGTATTTATTTATTCACATACCTAGGTGGCTTTATTGATATTGGAATATGTATTTTAATTGTTAATTCAGAATGTTCTTGAAAGTCTTTAGATGAGAAGGGCTTTGTGAGAAAATTACTCCTTACGCTACCGAAAAAAGAAACTCACAATTTTCAAGGACTGCTGTTATTTTCGTTGCGTGTTACGTAATCAACAGAAATCATTTTTAAAGTAGTCAGAAAAACAGTAGATCGTTTATACGGTTACACAACTTGCAGAATAAAAATAATGGCTTAGAGCTTTTGCTTATTTTCTGTAGGATAGGAAGAGCTGTATTTGCTACCAAATGTACATTATGTAAGTACGGGTGTTTTCTCTATAATGTGAAAATTATCTGCACTTATTTTACAGTTATATACTACCGCAAAGATCAGTTTCTGCAAACTTAGGAGCTAAAAATTCGTTTTACTGCCTGTAAAATCTAAAATCAAGGACTCATTTTCCTTATGTGATAGTTCATGTGAAGTTATGGTACAACTGTTCGTTGTTCGGGACGTGACACTTATTAGAATGCTAAAACTTATTTTCACGAAAGTGTGGGATTAATACTGATTTTTGCTTCCTTAGCGGTAATTAATAACCAAATTTGAATTCAGCGTAATTTTTTTATTTTACGCAAATTAATGAAAATTAATTAACTGTAAAATTGAAATTGTTTTAGGAATTCAGTATGGGAAAACTAAAAAAACATCAATCCTGAATAATACTTCCTGCTAACTATGTGAGTGAAAATTTCGCCACGGGCATGCATTCCTATAGCCTCTACAATACAATTCATGGAATGTCGGCATCACAAACAGTTAATCAGAACTTCATCCCTTAGGCAAAATGTTTGCTCATAAATGTAGCATATTCTGTTAACTCGGGTTATCCTTTCTCTTAATTGACTGACATTAAAAAACTAATTGACTTAAATTATCGGATTCAGCCCTAATTTATGTACCACGATTTCTAAAAGAATGTTATCAAACACGCAAGTGAACCCGCGAAAAAATACGGGCAAGTTTTCTAATTTAATTCGAATTATATTGCATAACATTTACAAATTAAAATGAATACTATGGCATTCAAAAATTTGTCAGTTTTATGCTTTCCAGTTATTTAAATCTTTACTACAATTATTGCAGTGAATTTAATATCAAACCGACACAAAAGTACCTATACAATTCTACAGTAATTAAAACATTTTCTATATTTCTTACACAAACATTTTCGTTAGTATTTTTTCGAATTTTTTTCTTGGCTAGTGCCTCCGTTTGAACGCTGCAAAATTACTAATTGTAGACGATTAACTAAGTTATTTTAGGGCTGTAAAAACTTACTTCTTTATACGTATCCTGCATCATTCCACGCTGTGTAAAAATCAACTTGTGGTGAAAATGCAAGTATCATTCTAGTGACAAAGTAATATTTTCACAAACATAGACTGTAATTCGAGTATATTCGCTGAACACGTAAAAACTTTCTTGATAAAGGTACATTAAAAAAGACCTAAATCGATTGACTTGGAAAAATTTAATTTTATGTAACTGTCAGTTTTAAGGGGTTTATTATATACAATATATTTATCTTTAAAGTTATGATAGAGCTTACATTAAATCTATCAACATATATGAATTTCCATAATGAGGCTTTTAATTTTTTTATAAATTGCACTTTTTTTAAAATAAACTCCTGAAAAGTAGATTTTTAACAGTAAGAACAAAAAAAAATTAACTAAAAGTGGTTCTATCTTATGATAATCAATGAGTTAGATTCTAACAATGTCTTGTAGTAAATGAAATAAAATTTGAAATGATTTTTCTGTGGAGATTTTAAAATAACTGTAAAATATTTTTGTCGTGGAAAAAAAATAATTTCTTAAAAAAATATCGTTTCATTCTAAGCGACTACTGGTATGACAAATCAAGTTATTAAGTAAATATTTAATTTTAATTTTCTCATCCATTGATTGTGATATGACATAAAACAAAGTTTGGAAGCGTGTGTTCTGAAAGTGTGCGTGAGATTATTAACTCCCCACTGAAGACCAATGGATGCAGTTGCAGCTACCAAGTTTGTTGCCAGGACTCGTAACTTCAAGCAGTTAAGCACTGTGTCCCCTCTACCAGACACCGTGTACAGCTTGAGTTCTTTTCCGTTTCCTGCGCTCCAACGAGGGCATGGTACGTAATTCCACGCTAAAGGAATTAATCTATAAGTGTATGTTTCTTGAAGCCAATTTTCGAAAGTTAAACAATAGCAATCCTAGACAATATTCTTAACCGACGTTTTAAACAAATTTGTTTCCTGTGTTACGAGCTTCTGAGGCACAATCTCTGACGCCGCATTTAACCGCGGCGTAAGAGACCACGCGTAACGAATTAGTAATTCTGGATAAATATTCACTCTTAAAGTTGGCAAATAGGATTGTCGTTGAGTATTTTATCCATATTGACTTCGATAAAAGCGTAGAAATCAATTGATGCTTTAAGCGTTTACTTATCTACAACGCATGCTTTTAGAGCTGCTCTTACATCTTAATGTTAAATTTCCCCGTGAAGTAAACATAATTTTTACGGCTAATTCTCGTGGTGCAATAAGTTACTGTGGAAGGGTTCCGAAAATAACTTCTTGTGCATATAATTAATGCGAATATTCATCAAGATGAATGCCAGACTGGATGTATTTTTTATCACGTACTAGTCCGAGAAGAAGAAGTGCGGTGTGAAGGTTTTACGGCTCTTTAATGCCATATTGTATTATTGAATAGATCGCGTGTTTTAAATTCTGAGAAGAAAAGTGCAATTTGCGCGGTTATAACGAGAATTATATATATATATATATATACACATACACACACACATATATATATACACACACACACACACACACATATATATATATATATATATATATATATATATATATATATATATATATATATATATTCATAAAATTATCGTGTCACAGTGTTTGTTTCCATACTCCTCCGAAATGGGCTTGACCGATTTCAATGAAATTTTGTATATACTTTTGGTAGGTCTGCAAATAGGTTTTTATCTATTTTTATAATTCTAAGTGCTATAGTTTAGTAAATATTTAATTTAATAATTTTAGAACCCGGTCGATAACTGTGTAAGTGATAATTGATCAGTTATCCCCACGAGCTGATAACAGTCTATCCCCACCAGGTGTCGCTGCTGTATTATTATTATTTATTAATTTCTTTATTATTAGACCTCTTTCACTCATATACCACATCCTTACACACTTACAATAAGTTATTTATGTGACAAAAGAACGTTTGTCGGGGCAGCTAATATATATATATATATATCTTGCGCTACAATAGAAGCAACCCAGTCGAACTTTTAACGTATATTTAGGTCGCAATCAATCAGCCAATTTATTTTACATTCTTAACTTATGTGACTCATAGCGGCCTAAATATACGTTAAGGGCCTTATTCACAGTCGTGAGATAGTTCCGAGATGATCCTGAGATCATCTTGTGCCAGTTAGTCCAGGGTTGGTCCTGACTTAGTCCGGACCAAGTGTTACCTTATACATAAACGCCAACTAACGCCGAACTAGAGACAGTCGCGGGATCAGCCTTGTACACTGTTGCCACATGCTTCGCGCATGCGCACTTCACTTTTTGACACACAAACATTACCTAGTGAAAATAATTGGAATTTATATTACGTTTACCCCGAAATATTGTTTCAGTTACGTAATACAGTGAATATAATACGATATTAGTACATTTTGTACCAATGAGTCACTTTATGAAGATTAAGTAAGTTTTTCTATACATATAACACTATTATTATAGTTACTGCAGGGCAGTGGTGACGCTTTCGCTTTCCAGTTTAGAGTCGTGAGTTCAAGTCTTCGTGAACAACACTTTTTTTTAATTTCTTAAACTACAAAATTAATAGGCACAGGATACCGACATTATATTCATTTAATCGATATTACGTTCAAACTGACAGTAAAATCTTAACAAACATAAGTTTATGTGTGGTAAAAAAAATCACCTTTTAAAATAATAATTTGAACTGTTGTTGATGAAACATGAGTAAGAACCGGGGGAGGGGGGTAATCCGTTGCACGCACTATAAAAGCAAGGTATATTTCAAGGCTAATAAATCTGGTTAATCTACACTACCAGTACATAATCATTAAAGGCACGTCAATTTCGCAAATACATTCCAGGTCAGGTTGAACGCTAAAATATATATACTTAATAATCACGCGTGTGATTAGCTGGCGGCTGTCACGAAACGCATTTGACTATTGCAAGCCAGTAGTAAATAAGGAAATGATTCATAGAGCTATCGCTGGTAATGTAGTAAGCCAATGAATAACCGACTGTATCCAGAGCGTGTACAGGACTGAGCAATCTAGGCTGCTGCCACATGAATCCGCGAAATTGTCGTACCTCTAATAATCATGTATATTTCACTAGTCGAAATTTTACTAAGAACTATATGTGCTATGGCATTATGTAAAGAACTAACAAGAAAATTAAACAGCAAAATTCTGCGTAAAAACGTAGGCAATATGTATAAGAATATTTTGTTCAAATATAGGTTTCCATACTAAACATTACAGGATTTACTGTCGTGAAGTAGAACGAATTTAATGTTTAGTTACAGAATGTACTGAATAAATGCACATATAAAATAAGAAAACTGCATTATTTTCGTTATGTACAATCAAAAACTAAAAATTTAAAGAACAAAAAATTTTTGTACCACGTGAGACTTTAACTCGCAACCTTTGAGTTACTTTGCAGGTACTCTATCACTTTTTATTTTATTTTATTAAAAATGTTTGGTGCAGTGGCGAGGCGGTGGCTCCCACATCATCTCTGCACCGAACACTCCCCCCTTTAATGTGAGTTATTTAAGCAACCCAGAGTAAATGTGAGACAAGTGTAGAGAGGCAATGTTTTTGAGACTAACTGGACAAACACAAATTTTACAGCCATCCAGACCTGGGAATCGAACCCAAAACCCCTCGTATCTAAGTCGGTCGCTCCACTGAGCTATCACGACTCTTACACATATGGCTGAATAAATACATATTTATTAATTTGAAAACCTCCGAGTACACACAAAATTCCAACGTCTTTTACGCAAATCGAATATTTACGATTTAGTGTTGCTTATGGCAATAATTCCCATCTTCTTAGACCTGACAAAATATTATTGCTGTATTTAAATGTGTTACACAGCACAATAAACAGGCAATACGAGTTTTTTACTCACAAAGTTTGAATTTTACCGTTTTAAATTAAGTAATTAATGATTATGACTAAATAAATTATCAGTGTAGGCTTATAATAAGTTTTTTAGTGTAAAATATCCATTATATTCCATAAGCAGCGTGTATAACACAGACGTCGTCATATATTTTATTGGTCCGCCATGTTTATTTTCGACTTAGCCCAGCGTTAAACCTACTCTTGGTCCGAACTAAAAGTTAGACCAGACTAACATACGATGATCCTCGGACAAGCGTTAGTCCGCGTCTATTAATACGAATCCTGCACTAGTCCGGGTCAAAGACGACTATGAATAAGCCCCTAAAAGTTCAACTGCGATGCTTGTATTGTAGTGGAATGTCAATAGAATTCACGCTGTAATCGCAAATTGTGCAAATTTCTTCTCAGAATTAAAAAATAGGGAAGAACTAAATAATCCGATATGGAAACTGATGTCCAACTTTAACAACGAGATCTAAGAGCCAGTAAAGATGAGATGAGGGGAAGGAACAACACAACATCCATGCCAGTGCCAGGATTAGAACCCAGGACCTCTCACACTGTAGACAGATGGCAAACGGACTACGCTTCCGAGGTCGGCTTGTCCGAGAAGAACAAAATCACTCAAGGGCGCGGTTCACCTCAGTTTTCAACGTCTTTATTTATTTTTATATTTGTACCAGATTTTTTCTTATTTTAGACATAAATTGTGACAAAATCTTCCTCTTAGGAAATTGTTGTATCTCTCATAGTTTTTGAGTAATGAGTCGTAAACGTCAAAATTTTCACTTGACGGTTTTAAGTACGCCACTAAAACCAACTGACATACCAAACCGAAAAAAATTCACACTGTATACCAATGTCATAGGCTATGATTTGAAGTACATAAAATAATAAATAAATAATTTTTGGTATTTTTAAACAATATTCGAAATTTTTACATATTTAAAATTCAGAATTATTTATTAAATACAAAATATTTTTTTTTATATACGTCATTTCATAACCAAAACTATGAGAGATACAACAATTTTATAAAAGGAAGGTTTTGTCACAATTTATGTCTAAAATAAGAAAAAAAAAATATCTGGTACAAATATAAAAATAAAAAAGACGTTGAAAACTTGAGGTGAACCGCGCTCTTGAGGCAACAAGTTACACGCCTAATGTCTCACCCCAGCATCTAGGCGCAAGTTGGTGGACTGGTGTGCTGTCTTCTCGTCGTGACATTCAATGATTACACGTGCTTCTACTCTTTTAAAAGTTCAAGCTCTTCTACTTCTTTTATGTTAATATTCTGGGAAAACAATTCTCACATCTAGAGGAACACAAATTATTATGAATGTACCTCCAAAAATACATAATTTCTACACTATAGTTCACAGGGACTGGATCGTGTTACTGTGGAATGCCTTTGCAGCTATCACTGGATACTTCACGCAAGAAGATTCGTTTTTAATTGTACGCTAGGTATTGTCCGATGTGGCATTCCACAGTGACATGACCCAACCCGCGCGCCATGCACTGTACGTCATGTGATCTGTAGTGCAGTAATGGTGAGTTTTTTTGGCCCACGTTCATTTAACATTTTTTTTGTTTCTCTAGACGTAAAAATTTGTTCCCCTAAATTATTGACATGCCATTTTGCAACATGCATACAGAAGAAGGATATTAATAAAGTCTGTTCTCGATAAAGTGAGCAAGGCTTAAATTTTTCTTTCAACCAATTTGAATCCAACTTTGCTAGTACCACTATGAAAACTTTTGTGAAACTTAAAACCAGTGCAAACGTTTTACCACTCACATAATTTATCATCTTTGGCCCCAATAAAATACAGTTTTTAATTGTTGTAAGTGTTGGCTGGTGCTTAGTTTAAAGTGAACAGACTATACATGAAAATGACTAACGAAATAATCGGACCACGGCGGCCGAGTGATCAGACCACTCGCCTCCCACTAAGGCGATCCGGGTTCGAATCCCCGCGGGATAAGTCCCCGGATTGTCACTTGTGGGAATCGTGCCGGACGATGACGTTCGTCGGTGGGTTTTCTCGGGGATCTCCCATTTTCTCCACTCTTCTCACTCTGGCTTTTCTCCATCGTAAGTCTCATTTAATATAATCGTTCGGGGTACCTCAAATTGTCTACGATCTGCCACTCATTAAATCTGCATTAGGAGTGCTCTACCCTGGCCCTCTAGCACCCTACGCATACGATATTTATAAACTAACGAAATACACGTTATATAATATTTTCTATAGCGAGGAAGTAAAGTTCAGATATTAACGTAGAACCTGAAACTGGCACACAACCGTGTAATGTTCTTGGAACGATATTCCCAACAACGTGTCACACACGCTAGTTAGCTGAATGTCAAATTAAACTACCGATGGATGGACAGGCGGTCTCAAGAAAAGATGCCAAAAAATATTACTTTCCGCCCTTGTTGACATGTAATTGAAAACATTTCTTTGTTACTGTTGTAATTTGCCACACAAATATACAATAGTTTGACCCATTTTTTTAAAAACTACTTCTAACTTTCCTTGCTGAAAAAATTATAACATAGTGACTACTTTGCGGTCTTCAATTAGAGTGGCAAATGAGAAACCAGAAATGTTTATTGAATACTTATACATAAATAAATATATATGTATAAATAAAATATTAAAGTGCGAGAATTTTTCGCCTGGTTCACGGAAGGTAGTATTTTTCGTAACACGATTCTGTTCAAGCGAAACTGTAGTACGTGTATCTATTAAAAGAACAAGTACTTCAAACTATGGTTAAACGTTTAAAAAATACCAGTACGCGTGTTGAAAGAAGAAAACAATTTTTTGGGTCCTTCCAAATCGGCTTTAAACGGCTGTGTACGGGTGTTATATTTGGAAAACACCTCTTTGACCCTTACGGTGGTCGCGTAGGCTAATGTTTTATTACGTTCGAGGCATATAAGTGCGGAAGTGGTAAGGACGACCCAGTGCGCACATCACGCCACCTTCTAGCCTCTAGTGGCAAGTCACTGAACTAGCATGCAGTCTTCTCGCCTCTATGAGACATTCAGTTGTGACACTGTCATTATATACGCAACCGCAAATATAATTGTGTGTTATACACTCCTATACATTTGAAAACATTCTTCACCAACATTGGTATACTTTAGTGACAACAAATAACCCATTTTACCCATACTCAGCACCGTAAAAATCAACTTTAGAGCCAAAATGGAGGACCTTGAATGTGTGTACACGTGTGTAACTTTCTTTGAATACTATGTCTAAACAGTTATAACTAACGCTTGCTTGGCAGTTTTCAAATAATCTTATGTAACGGTAAAATATCTGCACACCGCTCCGCGGCCTGGACAGGCAGCCACCTTAAAACAGGAAGATAAACAATTTCGCTTGACTAGATGCTGTATGTTCCACACTTGTTGTAAGGTCACAAGAGAAAGAAAGACTATTATGAAAACACTGCGTGCCAATCAAGTGCTTCACCCATAAAGGTAGTAGTATACTGATGCCCTTGCCTATGTCATCCATATCTCTTTTGTTCTTACTGTTTCTCGTTAGTAAAATGGCATCACGCGAGGACATTTATTTAAGCTTTTATTTTTATGTAGCCTTCGTAGAGGTAAATCTAAAAGGTTATTATATGTGTATATATATGTACATATATACAAACGTACAAAAATACTAACAGGCTGGTACCTGCGGTTCATTAGGTTGGTTTTCCAGTTAAATGCTTTAATGTGATTATAGGCAACAAGAAGTTACCGACATAAGCGATAAGCCCACTTTCCTCAAAGTGGGCACAAATTAACCCTGAAAGTTAAAATCGTTTAGGTAATCTAGGAATAGTGAATTATAATATTGATTTAGACGTATGATACTCGATGTGTAATAAAGAGAAGTCAGCTTGCAAAATAACAAGCGTGTAACAAGTTTAGTAAATTAGGTAAAATCTCTTCATGAGATGTCTTTGTATTATAAAGATTAAAAAAAAAAAAAAAAAAAATTGCCGCCGTTTTCAAAATATTACAGAAGGATGAACGAAATATACAAATGTCAAGTCAGGCTTGTATGCAGTACGTGTACCAAGTTTGACAAAATTCTGAAAATATTCGTCACATATGTATAACTATGCTAAAATTTAAAGATGACCATCATTTTGAAAATGTGAAGCCAGGATGAACGAGTTACACAAAAGTATAGCCAGATTTGTATGTATTATATGTGTACCAAGTTTGTTGGAATTTTGAAAAAGTATTTTCTATGACACGTAATACTACTATTATAAAAATGACCGTCATTAAACAAAATATGAACACAAGCAAAGCGAAGTAAAAACAGTGAAGTCAACTTTGCATGTAGAATATGTTTTCAAAGTTTGTTAGAATTCTTAAAAATGTTTCCTTACATATGCAATACTATGCTAAAAATATAAATATGGCCACCATTGCGAAAATATGAACACAGGATGAACAAAATACACAAAAGTCACATCGGCTTTATATGCAGTATATGTGTACCAAGTTTGGTGAAATTCGGTAAAAAAAAATGTTTCCTACATATGGAATACTAAGTTAAAAATATGCAAATGGTAGAATTTTTTATAATATGTACACAGGACGTACGAAATACAAAGAAAGTTAAGTAAGCTTTATATGTAGTGTATGTGTACCAAGATTGATACAATTCTGAAAAATATTTCCTAAGATATGTAATACAATGCCAAAAATATGAAATTAGCCGCCATTTCGAAAATGCAAACACGGAGTAAACGAAATATATAAATGTCAAGTGAGATTACAAAGTGCTACATGTGTACGAAGTTTGATGAAATTCGGTCCACTGCACTGGTTCAAAAGTTTTTAGGGGAATACACATGCACACACACCAACACACACACACAGATAGACACACACACACAGATAGACACACACAGATAGACACACACAGCCAGAAAGGGAATCTCATACTCCTGCATTTTCCTTCGGAAAGTAGTCTAGAAATGTTATGAACATTTCTAAACGTAGCAAATTTATGCTAAATGTCATTAGTGGCCGTTTTAAATATTTTAAAAAATTACACTGTTTCACTAAAACTATTGAACATTCTGTGCCATTCCATTCTGCCCCTCTACCCCGTTTTGCCACCATCCGTCCAATTATTTTTCGGTTGGAAACTTGGCGGGTACACTCACAGCTAACCAAAGTTTCGTTGCAATCAGATGAATGGTATAGGCACGAATAGAAGTGTAACTAACAAACTTTAATTTTATGTGTATTAATTAAAAAATGACGTAATTCCCATACAAATTTTCGTCCCTTATCTCTCCCCCTTACGATATGAAAATTCAGAGGTCCTTTTTTAGTGCTCTCCTACGTTATATAAGGAACCCCTGTGCAAAATTTCATGTTGCTAGACCGAATGGTTTAAGCGGCCTACTGTCGTTGTCTGTCACTGCCACTCATAGTAACAGATTTATTAAGTACCAATATCGAAAATAACATAAAACTGAATTCAGCTTCATATGAAATTACCACTTTATTTCTGTGTAAACCATGCATGGCATTTGCGAATTTAGCTTTTTGCATCGATTTATTTACATCCAAACACAAACAGGTTGTACCACGTTTTTTACAGATAAAGTTGTACAGAGTAACTTCGTAACGGTTATTTCTCGGTGGTAATATTTGCTTTTCGGATCATCTGCGTTTTTCACCTTTTCAATTTCCAACATTTAAACCAGCATCATTCTAAAGAAAAGTCACCCCGACATGTCACCAGGCTTAAAGAGATGTCCTCCTTAAATTCGTCAATGACATCTTTAACACTTGCTTGTATTGCCCAGTTCTGTTCAACAAAGGGAACCAACAGGGCATTAAGTCTCTCCTCCTTCATTGTTGACCGTAGCTAAGTTTCCACTACTGACATTTTTGAAAAACTTCTCTCACACGAGCAGCTTGAAACTGAAATGACAGAACATTTTTGTACACAATTTTCGTAAGTTTTTCCTCGGTCCAATTCCGCCAACCACTTTAGTCGGTCTTACACATTCGTTTTCAGCAACCTAACTCCAGCTATCAATTCTGAGGTGTTCAAGTTAAAAGTCTCACTCAAAAGCTGAATGTTGTCTGCTGTGCAATCTTCAATTTTGAGCTTCAGGATCTTCCCTACGCAACTGATTATTTGATTTCCTGCGAAAATCTCAAGTTTAATCCTTGTAGTAGAGAGTCTAAAATTGGATAGTAAGTGAAGAACTTAAGTTCATCTTTCTTAGTCCTGATTGTAGCAGCTGTCTCAGCATTTTCACCCAAAACAATTGTAACGTGTCGTTTTCTTGTAACAGGTATTAAAATGTATTTACTTTTGCAAATGTGTTCAGCTTTAAAGGCTTCATCATCTCGTCTTAGTTTTGTTAAAGCTTGAGTTAGGCTTTGTACATCATTCGTCGCTTCACACGTATCAATTCTTGTTGACTGAAGATCTTTACTGTTTTTTTAGTATAATTTGAAGTATTGTCTCCATTATTTCCAAGCAAACTATTATAATTAGTGACTTAAGCTGCAGTAATATCCATTTGCCTTTGGCTCTTACTTTAACATCAGCTGTATCTTCAATAGTCTTCTCTATTGCTTCAATGTTTGCAGTTAGCAATTCTCGAACGTAATGAACAGCTTCAGCACGACAGGCCCACCTTGTGTCAGATAATGAATTCAAAGTCTTCAGTTTGGAATCAGTGGTTTTTATTATCTCCTCGAACAAACTGTGTCTTGTTGGACTGCTTTTAATAAAACTACAAATAATCTGGATGATGCCAAACAAGTCAAAAATCGAAGGCTGGTTTTTGTGGAAAGCGCAAGCACCTACAAGTGTGAGATTGAAACAATGTACATAACAATATACGTACACAATTGAACCATTCAGTTCCTTGCAACTTGCTGCACTGCTGTGTGATCACTTGCCATGGTGGAAGCACCATCAAACGACACATACATTACATTTTCCCACCTTACGCCAATACTTTCAACCACATTTTTCATTGTATTGAATATGCAGGCAACATTTGTTTTCTGTAACTGTTGTAAGCCAAGAAATCTTTCAACTTGGATGACTTCACCTCGTGGAATGTACCATAGAAAACAGCCATTAGTTCATGACGACTGACATATGATGTCTCATCTGCCGTTATTGACACAGATTCTTGGCAATTTTGGTTTACCAGTCTTTTCATAAAAGTTATTTTAGACATTATAGCCGGTCCGGAAATAAACATTAAAGTTTGTTCAGTTAAAAAACACAACTCTTTTTCTTAATTGGTTGTTGTTTACATTTCTTACTAAATATTTGCTGTTAATTTTTTTTGTTCCAAGTAATCTGTTTCAAACGTGCACTTTTCTAGGTAAATGTAATTACAATTACATAATAAAAAAAATGCCATACACTTTCCTCGTCTGAAAACCCAGAAACACAACTCACTTTTATGTTATACCATTTTTGATAAATGAGTAAATTAAAACTAAAAGCAAAAACTTGATAATAAGATTCAAAACTATGAGGTTGAAATTCTCGTGTTGAGTAATTATGGACCAATACACTGGCTAGTTCTTTTGTTATGATTTTTATTCAACCTCAGTTATAATGGGGGTGCGGCCGCACCCCTGCGCATCCCCCTAGCTATGCCTATGAATAAATGTTTTAAATTTTTTTGTTGATATAAATATTCAGCAGTTCTTTATCTTTTGTACGACTCATATTCAGAAGCACTTCTGTTTTAATGGTGCATTCTGAAAACGGAAGGCATTCGACAACATTCTTCATCTACTATAAAAAACTTCGCTTTTTTTATTTGTATTTTTAATGTTTAACGAAATGTCATTTTGTTAATCCAGGTAGAGTACAATTGTGCAGAGTTGTGCAGAGTTGTGCAGAAAGGAACAAAAAATCAAAGAATTTTATATTGAGATAATCGTGCCAAGTACATGAAGAATGATAGCATTTTATCATAGAAAAAGAACAAACTCATATTGTTATGTAATAAGTTATATTAAATTATATATCGTTATATGTGTAACTACTGCAAAGTATAAATATGCAGTAGGTATAAGAAGAAAATTAAGAGTTCAAAAATAGTGGCTTATACAAGGTTTAGATGCATAAAGTAAATGTTTACCTAGAATATACCAGCTTTAGCTAACTTTGTGTTGGTCACTTCTGCGTAACTCCGTACAAATTTAGCTCAGTTTGTAGGATTGCTAAAGGATATTAAATTGTTAGACACGTATAAGCTTCTACTAAAGTTATGTTAAAGCAGTTATTAAGCACGCACGATGAATAGTTTAGGAACAATCTTCTATCTGCCGAAGCTCTGGGCAGGCGGCCATCATTACTTCCATGAGGGTTGCCTTCAAGGATATCGGCAGGAAACATTACGTAATTACTAACAGCTCGGGGGGCAGATTCTGTCCGTGGCTCCGATTAGGCGTCGTGCCAAATTGCACGTGAGAAGAGGAAATTATAGTCTAGCCCCAGATGACTTCCAGAAAAAAAAAAACAGTTCCGAGTCTAACAAACAGAGATGCTCACATGCAGCTCACAGCTTTTCTTACTTTCGGATAAACAATATATTGAAAATACACTGAAATAAATATTTGGTTAGTATTAAGATAGCCAAATTATTTTGTAATAAACACAAAATAATTTTTTGGTGAGTAGTGCCTACAGAAAATATTTGGCTGTCTCGATATCAGCAAAATATTGTGTAGCTGCTACAAAATAGTTTTTCTCCGTTTAGAAAAGTAACTCAATGCATGCGCTGAGAGAAAGGCGCAACTGAGTTAAATTAAATCTGCTTGAAGTAGCAAAATTGTAATTCGTATAATACAGTGTCAAATAAATATTTCGTGACTGAGAAATAACTATTTTGTTATTTAAATTTATCACATAAACGTGTAATAATTGGTTGACACAACTAAATATTTGTTTCAGCAGGTACAGAGTAGCGCTATGAATCATCAAAAATAAAATGAGGTTATAACAATTATCGAGCTTGAGAACTTCGTTATACATCAAATACAATGTCTTGTGGCCAAATAAAAATATAATTTAACAGTATTCTACGGGTTTACAAAGCTATTACATTTACGCAGATATTAATTTTTATTTTTTATATCTTTAAGTGTAGTTTTTTCAAAAAGTAGTTTTTTTCGGGATTGTGTATATCTGAACGGAGTATCATTAAACACAGTTACTAATAACTAATGTTGCTATCACGTTTATTGTTGCGGATCGCAAAATAACTCTCGAGGTATGATTAAAAACGTTAAGGTTTAATTGCTCAACAAAACGTTCATTTATGTTATTTCAAACAATTTATTACATTTGCATGAAATATATTTTATTGTTAGGTGCGTAAGTTACTTCTCAACAATACTAAATATTTATACGAGTATCAAAAAACACATTAGTTACACTTCGTATTTTGTTCAGGTTACATAATAATCTGTTTGCTAATTACATTATAGTTCACTACCATAGAAACAAATATTTACTATAGTAATTTTCTTAGTTGCTAATAAGAAAAAAGTATGTTGTTTACATGGCCGTAAGATACGTGAAGCGGTAGAATATAATATATTACCACCAGAGTAATGGAAAGTCCACAGTTTAAACAAAAAACTTAAGTGCGATCAAGAACTGAATGGGAACTAACACATTTATATGGGGTCAGTTTTCAAACAGATCTTAATGTTCTGTTTGAGTCAGAAAAGCGTGTCTCTTTTTATCAAATTAGCCTAGCCAGTATAGAAAAAGAAAAATTCAAACTTTACGTGACGTTATTTAATACATTCAATTACTAACCAAATCTGTAAATATATTGTTTGGAATCGATAAAGGAATAAGAAATTCTGTAAAGGCGCGGTTTAACTGATGTATTAGAAGAGGAGAGCAACATTCAAGTAAGATATTTTACTTCTTGATGTTGAGATTTGTGTACCTTGTTACTTATAAAACTCCTCGAAGTATTTCATTACAATCTATTTATTGAACTGAGAATCCGTATAATTAAAGCCTATGGCGAACTTCTTAATTTAAATATCCACTTAAATCCATAGCTGATGATGTTATGTTAAATAATTAATATTATGCCTTATGTTATGCAATTTACTTAATCACGAACTGTGGGACTGTTTCGTAGCCCTTAAGCCATGAGATTTAACACTTTTATTTGTGTTTGCTTGCTGAAGTAAGTAGTATATTTTGGGGGAGATTGGGACAAGGGGATGGGGGATAGGATCGTAGGCTCCACTGATGACGCCACCGTCGCCATCTTAAAATAACGTCATTTTCCCGTTTTTACCACAAATTTTCCGTTTTCCCCTCAAAACCATTACAATTCCCGCGTTTCCTTAAAAATTCCCGTTTTCCCTCAAAATTTCCCCAGAAAATTAAACAAACACTCAAACTTACTGTATTGCTCAGTCAGGCTGAAGGAGGATGAATACGGAGCAAAAAGCAGCCTGAATGAGCAATATTTCCTATCGGCAATAAGTTTCCGGCATTCATCTTGTCCGCGATACCGGCTGTCAATTGTTTTACTTAAATGTAGGCAACCATCTTGAAGGGGTTTCGTCCGAGTCTTCCGAAAATTTTTCTACTCTGTATTCCTACCAAACCCCACTCAAACATAATAATATAAAACATACATATCTTTAACAAAATTAATTTAATTAAGTAATTACACCGCACCTAAACGAGGTCCCCCACCCTCTCCCGTGCTAATAGCTTAAACCCAACTCCTATCCTAGCTATTCCCGAACCTGTTTCAATAAATTCAATCAAATAAACTGTATGGTTTTTCTCAGAGTCTTTCGAAATTTTTCAATTCAGCATTCCTATCACCCCCACTCACACTTCATAACGAAAACATCTCTTTAGTAAAATTATTTTAAGTAAGTAACTATACCACACCTGAACGGGTTCCTCTACACTTCCCCATGCTAATAACCAAAACCCGACTCATTCCCTAGCGATCTCTGAACGATTGTCAATGAATCCAATAAACTGAGCTATAGGTAGAGACATGAACTTGTCGCGAAAAGAATTTTGCCCCACTTTGTTCCAGTGCCTTATGTACACGTCTGCATTTTTGCTTCATAGATATTGGCAGCGTGCCTTTGAACTGTGACGTTTCTCATTTGACTGTACCAATCACAATAAGGTTACTGTAACACCACACGTCTGTTATTTGCGTGTAAAACCCCACGACACACGAATGTCAAAACATCCAATCTCTGACCGTGAAGCAAGTCTGCAGACGTGCACACAAGTCACTGACACAAAGTGAGG